>JAWPHD010014458.1:0-61150 GCA_037043455.1 Cyrtodaria siliqua
GACACATTTCCGTTACTGTATGCATAAATATACTACAATTCATTTTAAATATATATAACATATCTTTGTAAATATTGTATAATAATATAATGTTGAGGGTCTCATGGAATATTGACTAGATTCAAATGAATTCTCTCGTTAAATAAAGTATTTATTATTATTATTATTATTATTATTATTATATTGCCGGAGCCTCAATGCTCCGGCTATGTTTATCCCGGTCTCAGACAGCTGCTATGGGGGTTGGACTGTATATCAACGTAATTTTACTGTTCATAAAACAACAGTATTTTAGTAAGAATACCGGGACGCAGACAAATTATGAGACATAGTATGAATCTTCTACTATTTGAATTACGGATACAGTCTATAAATAATGTTCTCAGCATACGAATACATCTGGTTCCAAATCGTTATCGTCACAGATTATTGATTGATGTTAAGGTATGAAACCACTATTTATTTTCCCCATGGCCTCGGACACCAATGTTAAAGTGTCACATATTAATGATTTGCTGCAAATTCAACTCAAGTATGGTTAATGCAGCAGTTGTAATGTTCATATAGAAAACTAATTTTCCACTTGAAAAATCACCAGAAAAGGTGGGCTCACAAGACATGTAAGAAAGTTCTTGTTTGTTTACTAAACAGGTCAACGGTACAGCTGTTTTCATTGATTGACTATCTTCACTGTGTACAAAGTGTAAGCACAGAGTCGAAATTTCGAAACTATTCATCAGTGATCCAGTAAAACCTATTAATACGCTTCTTATACATACAACCACAAAATCGAATAGAAATGGGCAGTTTACCCCTACTTATAATGCCCATTTCCATCAAAAAAGGAGGGATTAATTTTTATTATAGGAAGTACATTCGTCTACACCTCGGAGTTTTACATGTAATTAGTGGTGGTAAACCTATAAGAGAAAAAAAACATGTTCAGATGTTTCTTAAACGAGGAGTTTGTGCTGTCATTTTCATAACAAGCTTAAAAATACCTACTTCAAGTAAATCGAATGATTATTTGCCGAGATATGGTCTTGTGAATACCAAGGACGATAGTCTGAAATCGACAAAAGTCAGAGATATTTTTTTTTTGAACTTTTACGCTAACCAAATGGCATTTCTTGTTAATACATCATCAATAGATCAAATGTTTAGAACAGTCAATGGACATTAATAAAATATGCATTTTAGGTACAATTAGGACGATGAATATGCCAATTTCTGTCGATGATTGATTTTTAAGCAAATTCTTCCAAATTTGTGGTACCATACCTGATTATAGTAGCCAATACGAGCTCTGTAATGCCAAAAATATCGCTATAATCAAAATTGATACTAGCTCAACGCTACCAAATCGAGTTTGAACGATACGGAAAATATTTTACCTTTTACACTAATCTTCATTTTTCATAGTATCCTATTTTAAGGGGGTAGAGGAAAGATTTCCATCAAAAAAGGAGGGATTACTTTTTATTATAGGAATAACAACTCGGAGGTTTACATGTAATTAGTGGTGGTAAACCTTAACGGGAATCTTGATTGTTTAGAAGCTCGCGGCGTCCCGTTAGTTTTTCTACATAACTTGCATTTGTTCAATAATTAATATTAATTACAAGAATAATATAAGGGAAATGTGTTTGAATATTACTAACTGTTCCTGTGTACAGCTATATATGCATATTTTGTTGGTGCTGTCTGATTTAAGAAATAATAAATATATACCTGTTTTTTATCGGTGAATAAAATACAGTTAGGAGCTCGAATGCGAGTGCGTTAGCACGAGTGATTTAATTACTCGCATCCGAACGACTAACTGTATTTTATTCACCGATAACATACAGGTACGTATTTATTATTTCGATTCTAACACAACAATAAACCCATTGTTTACGCTATTGTTGGGGCACTATATATTATCTCGGAGGTCAAGGTAATCATGCTGCTATGTTTACAGGCTGTTCCATTGGGCGCCCCCGTATGCAAAGTTCTGCGTTTCAATACACTAGTAGTCACGTGACAAACAATTAAGTCATTGCTTACGTCATATAGCTTGCTCTGTATGACGTCAAACGTTCTCACCTTGTTCAAGATGCTTATAAATGTTACATGTACTGATGCATAAAAAATATGATGGGTTTATATCGGGGGTGTGCACGGCTTGGGAGCATGGCAAGTTTGTTTTAATTAACATTTCATTACAATTACTGTTGAGTTTGTCTTCGTGACGTATATTTACCAAGTGACGTCATGTAACATGGCGCTTCCAACGGATGAAATATTCGCGGGGAATTAATGGAACAGCTGTATTTTATCGTAGAATAACACACAGCTGTCTCTCTTCTTTGTGTATATGAAAGACTGCGAAGGTTGTGTTAGAATTTAAAATAAGCAACACCACTTCAATCATTAAACGGAGTTGATGGAACTTTATTTGTTTGTATGGTGTTTTACGTCATTATCAACACATGTAAGGTTATATATGACGGTCGATTTTTTTGTGTTGGAGGCAGACCGCCCATTTTTCCTGGGTAGAACTCGAGCTCCCAGTGGGATGGGAGCAGCGGTGGGATGATGAAACTTTAACTGAAGTATCTTCTTAAGAGTTTAAATAGATCTGCTCCAATGTTACTTATTCTCATGAACTACTGATCAGTTCTGCTCTAAAAATTATCGACATTTGGCTTCTTTGTTTTATTTACCCGAAACATTTAACATGACTATACATTTTGTTCATTCCAGTTGTTTCTCCTAGTAAATAGATTCAGTGTTTACCCTACTTTTTCAACCAAACAGTTGTCTCAGATTTTCAAATACTCGCACCATTTATTCATGAAGATTTTCCTACAAGCAGTATTCGCGATGAAGAGTGTGACCTATATAGCGACTATCGATCAGACCTATGGCACTAAGTCGGATACAGTCTATACAGAGAAATCTTCAACATTAAGAAACCGCGATCGGTCGTTAAGCTCCCTCCCTTTTGTTTTTTTAATGGTGAAGATATCTCTTCATAGCCTCTACATAATAGACAACTTTGAAAAACTTAACACTCTTTTATTTTAAAGGAACATTCCCGTTTTCATCTATTTAAGTCTACAAAATATGGCATCTTATAATAAGTGATTGTTTTGGGACAATCAACACATCATATCACTCCTAAACCCCTTGACCAGCTCCTTTTGTCCATACTTTTTTCTTTAAATGTCCTCTTACTCTTTTGTTGATTTTGCTCATGGATGCATCTCTGCTATTTGTTTATAGAATATTTATATAAAGAGCGATAACTATTTTTCTGATGCTATATCAGGGATAGTATGTGTTGTTTTCTCGAAAGCGAATTCTCAAGCTGCGTTGGCCTCATTCGACTAATAAAAGGCGGAATATGACATCACAAACATAAAAGGGCTGACAATAGCGCTACCGCCTTGGACAGGTCAGTGGTAAAAAGGCCTCTGGGTATTTAAACCAGGTTCTAGCGTACCCTATTGTCATCCCAAAAAAACGCGTCCGTGTAAATAAAGATAACTCCGCCAGGTTATATTTTCTAACAAACAAGGCAGTATTAATAGGCAGTATAAGTATAACACATAAATGGTCATGTATATATAATAAAAAAAATGCTTAGCAAGCCACAAAGTAAGTACTCAATGACTAGGCAGAAGACATAGCAAAAGAGAATAAACCATTAAGGGTACGACGGGACACTATTTAAGACAAATATCAAACGCTACCGTCCTTCGACGATTAAGGTAGACGTTATCATAGGGTCCACAATCTGTCCGGTCATCGCACAATCAAACCTTGATAACCTTTTAACAAGTTTAATAAAGATTGTATGGAACTGATTATGACCAAGGATCTTACGAAGTTTGTAAGTTTGTAAGTAACAGTCAGGTTGTGATAGTCCTTGTCGCAATATAGTTCTTAAATTATTTTTATATTTTAAAAGTAGATCAGGGTTACTATGATAAAATGTTGCAAAGTGTTTTCGAGCAGCTTTTTAGTTATACAGATATTACGAATAGTAAAGTCCCCAACACGACTGAAAACGTTTGAATACCATATGGAGTCAATACCTTGATATCTGTGGAACATGGTCCTGTTTTATTAAACATCTTACGATAAGTCTTAAATTTTAAAATCGTTCACTTTGTTCGCCAAGCATTCAAAGTAGAATGGGTGCACTTAGTGCAGAAATATCACTTGTATAAGAAAATGAAATGAAATCACGTTTATTTTAAAAGTGTAATTTAAAGTGAAGCAATTAAGAAATTGATTTTTGATCAAAATAGTAGTAAGTTGGTTCATAAAGTTGTAATTTAAAGTGAAGCAATTAAGAAATTGATTTACGATCAAAATGGTCGTAAGTTGTTTCATAAAACGGGCACAGATATGCAGTACAGATATGCAGTATTTCGATGATTTTTTCAGTATCAACTTCTCGCAAATAAACATAATGTTTTCATTCTGAGACATACAAAGGTTATCTTACTATACCCTTGGTTATATCTTGGTATTTCTTAATCAACCTTCATGTGTGTGTGGTTTTTTTTTTATTGTTATTTTTTTAGAAAAAATAATAATTTTGGAAGTTTCGTATATTAATCTTTTAAAAACTGTCATTAAACTCTGTCATTTGATTTGTTTGATATAAAGATTTATTTACACAGGATGCGTTATTATTAAAAAGTTTCAAAAAAGAAAATATGAGAAAATTCAGTGAGCCTCGAAATGAAGGCAGTGCATGGATTTCATAACATGAAACAATATTTATTTTTGATACTATAACAATAAAAGTATATGTGTAAAATAAATCTATATATAAGGACAGTGTGGGTTGTACACTGGATTTTGAAAAACAATTCTTTTAAATTTAGTATTGCTATTTCCAGGGTTTAAAGGGACTCACTGAAATCTTGAAGCGTCCAGATATTCTATATATAGGTAATTTCAATATAATCATTATTAATTAATCAGTAATTAGTTTAATGACACAGAGCAGATTGTTTTTACATGTTACAGATTGTTTTTACAACTCCCACGTTCCTGTTGCCAAGGTGAAGGTCACATAAAAGTCAAAGTAGGTTATCTTTCTGCCTTTCTATAACTACTTAACCGGTTGGTGGATTTGGATATCCTTTTGCCTAATGCTTACCACATCAGGACAACATGTTGCTTTCATCTCCCAGGTCATCAAGGTTACACGTATACGTCACATGTTAAACTTGGGTAGCTTCGCTGATTGTGTATAAGATATCTTCCTACTAACGTTTCTGACAGTATGTCAAATTTAAGCTCTCACCGCTGCGGGTTCCAATCCCACTGGGAGCTCGACTTGTAAGTGAGGAAGTGTCGACTCTTAAGGATGGCGGGAGGTGTACAGTACTACTTAAAACCCAGGAAAAGTGTGTGGTCTGTCTCCACCACAAAAAATCGACCGTCATATATAACCTTACATGTGTTGAAAATGACGTAAAACACCATACAAATTTAAGCCAAGGAAGACAACGAGTACACACCATTCAGTTTATTTGCAGAAAGTTATGTCCGCTTATATTATGATTGTTGAAGTCAAGTGAATTACCTTCCATGGTACATTAGAAATAGAAGATATACCTTTTTTCCAAAGATTTCTTTTGTATTCAAATGCAATTGCTATTTTTTGGTTTTAATCATCAATAACTACCCGAGTTTTCATCCTACCATACGCGGGTTATTCGGTATATATATATATATATATAATCAATAGCTACACGAGTTTTCATCCACCCATACGCGGGTTATTCGGTATATATATATATATATATATAATCAATAACTACACAAGTTTTCATCCACCCATACGCGGGTTATTCGGTATATGTATATATATATATAATCAATAACTACACAAGTTTTCATCCACCCCTACGCGGGTTATTCGGTATATATATATATATATATATAATCAATAATAACACGAGTTTTCATCCACCCATACGCGGGTTATTCGGTATATATATATATATATAATCAATAGCTACACGAGTTTTCATCCACCATTACGCGGGTTATTCGGTATATATATATATATATATATATAATCAATAACTACACAAGTTTTCATCCACCCATACGCGGGTTATTCGGTATATATATATATATATATATATATATATAATCAATAACTACACGAGTTTTCATCCACCCATACGCGGATTATTCGGTATATATATGTATATATATAATCAATAACAACACAAGTTTTCATCCACCCATACGCGGGTTATTCGGTATAAATATATATATATATAATCAATAACTACACACGTTTTCATCCACCCATACGAGGATTATTCGGTATATATATATATATATCTATAATCAATAAGTACACGAGTTTTCATCCACCCATACGCGGGTTATGCGGTATATATATATATATATATAAAATAAATAACAACACAAGTTTTCATCCACCCATACGCGGGTTATTCGGTATATATATACATATATATAATCAATAACTACACGAGTTTTCATCCACCCATACGCGGGTTATTCGGTATATATATATATATATATATATATATATATATATATATATAATCAATAACTACACACGTTTTCATCCACCCGACACGTGTTATTCGGTATTAAATTGAAGATGAGGATAAAGACTACATTCAGCTCAGAAGATGGGCCTAAATCGGTCTATATTTGGTAACGGTCACGTGACACTTTTACCGAAACAATTTAAACACAGATAAAGTAAGCTTCTCTAAAAGCAGTTCTTGAGATAACTTTTTTAATTAAGATAAACTAAAGAACCTCTCAATCTCTGGTTTAACTTCGAATGTCAAAGTTCGCCATGTTTATGCCATCGCTTTACCTCCAAAACAAGTGTTCGTTTTGTATTTCCTATAACATAAATGCTTATCACATCGTGTAAACGATCTTATTCAGCTATTAAGTTTCTGCGGCAAGGTAAAGGGTACGACAAAACAAGATTAAAGACAAACGTAATAGAATAAGGATTTAGGAAGACGTCATCATAGGGTCCACAAAGAAAGGGAGATCAAAAAGCCGGGGTCGGAGTAGAATGAATAGAGTGCTATATCAGTACAGTGGTATATCAATATAGAGGTATATCAATACTGTGGTAATCAAAACAGTGGAATATCATTAGAGTGGTATATCAATACAGTGGAATATCATTACAGTGGTAAATCAATACTGTGGTATATCAATACAGTGGTATATTGATACAGTAGTGTATCAATACAGTAGCAGGTAAATACAGTGGTACACTGTATATCAATACTGTGGTATATCAATACAGTGGTATATCAATACAGTGGTATATCAATACTGTGGTATAATAATACAGTGGTATATCAATACAGTTGTATATCAACAAGGTGGTATATCAATACAATTGTATATCAATACGGTGGTATAATAATACTGTGTATACACTGTATCAAGGCAGTGGGATATCCATATGCATACAAACAGTTGAGTATACAAATAACTTGGTATATCAATACTGTGGTATATCAATACAGTGGTGTATCCATACAGTGGTGTATCAATACAGTGGTGTACCAATACAGTGGGTTATCAATGCAGTGGTATATCAATACTGTGGTATGGACAAACACTTGCATATTCAAATAACTTGGTATATCAATACTGTGGTATATCAATACTGTGGTATGTCAATATATAGCTGTATGCCGTGTATTTCAGTAGGGTGGTATGTATATGCGGTCGTATATTCCTTGCATTTATTTAAGGTTGTAATTTTATTGATTTGTTGTTCTTGAAAAAAAGTATGTTTCATTTGAAACATGTTTTATTATTGTGTAAAGCATTCACAGAATGTGACAAAAGAAAGGTAATATGCTTAAAAGAAAGATCGTACATGAACATTTCCCAATATCGTGCATGGACATAAACATTAACCAATATGAACATGAAACAACATGATTGCGTAAACATACCATGACCATTTAAATACTAAAACATAAACCTACATCAACATCGTTCATGAATATTACCCAATATCCTAATGAACATTGAAAAGGTATTTGCACTATTCTCAAACAAGTTTGGGTTTTAAACGGTTCTACACTTCTAAGAAAAAAAAGTGAACTAATAACCAAATTAGCCTATAAATAAAAGGAGATATGACTTATTAACATATTGTAAAGAAACATAACTAAATGGTCACGGCCATCTTGGGACTTTTACACATGTATGGCATATAAAATAAATATCCTTTTTAGCAAAGAAAATCGATGCAAATGAAGGTGAAATTATAACATCAGCTTACTTATCAATATAAGTAGATATAAAAGTCGTTCAAGGACCACAGTCAACCAAAAATAAATCTAGCACCGTAGGTTTAGTCTGCCCACTTCTAAGTATTTGTCTAAGCTTATTCTGCGATGAATAAGGTATAGTTAAGTATAAAAGGATATTATTATTACCATAATTCAAGGAATATATTTTTGTATACTTTTACCATGCGTAACAATGTTTGACTTACTCATTGGCAAGTAACGGTGATCCACGGTCTGTTGAGGTCCGGTGAGTCTGGGTCCGGGCCTGGTTCTCTAATTTCTTTAAATGGACTAATTTTGATTGGGTCATCTCAGACACACCTTCTGGGGGTGTAATAAAGCCATGACTTATTTCTCGTGATACACTAGTGATACAGATGAAAACGAGGGCCGAATTACCGTATTTATTTTGTACATAATTATAAGGTAAATTGAAAAAAAATAAAGTGAAACTATCACGTCGTAGATGTGTTATGTGATAAACAGAATCTTACATTCGTGAGTATGTATTATTGACTTTAATAACCTCGTTAGATACAAAGATAGGATACTCGACAGAGCCTCGTATCCTATCAATTTACCCAAATCGTTTATTAAAACAATAATACACAGTCACTCATGCAAGATCTGCTATTTATCAAATGTCTGATCTTTCAATGGTCAGTTTGCATCATGTGATCTTGACTCACGGGGTATAGATATCGCCTCAGTCATTCAAAGCGAGTTCTCTCGGAAGTTGAGTGGCGGGCTATTTAAAAACCTAACTCAGTGTGACTACTGATTTATTCGCGTTTGTCATGTCTGTAGAGATAAGTATATTGAATCACTCTTAGGTCGTTTTCGCCATGTAAATCAAATAACGCCATGTATTTAAATGTCGGTTCTGTTGTGATGTCGTAACAGGGATTGATGACGTCATCATGTCAAGATTGTGCTTCTATTTATGTTTCTCCTCTATTTATTTTGGTATTTTGATAATTCTTCACCTTTTCCCATGTTTTGGAGGCCTTAAAAATAAAACTTGTTTTACAACAGAGCAACATCCTCATTAACAAATGTCGTAAACGAACATTAAACAAAAACATACTGAAAAGTGGATCCCTTGGAAGCAACAAACACAAAGAAGAGAAAAAGTATAAAGTCGTACATACATATTACACCAACATTATAATGCAAATTAACAAATAGTGTCCAACGTCGTATTTATGAAAACCATGAACATTAACATAAGTGTACATAAACATTAACCAATATCGTTTGTAAACAATACCCATTATAGTTCATGAGCATTAAAATGTCAGCATTAACATTCATCAATGTTGAATATATGAACATTACCCAGTAGTGAACATGAACCCAGTAGTGTACATGAACGCAGTAGTGTACATGAAACCAGTAGTGTATATGCACCCAGTATCGTTAATAGCCATTACCCAATATAGTTCATGAACATGTACAATGTTGTACATAAACATTCATCAATGTCGTATATGAACAGTAACCAGTATTGTACATGAACCCAGTAGTGTACATGAACCCAGTAATGTACATGCACCCAGTATCGTTTATAGCCATTACCCAATATAGTTCATGAACATTAACAATGTTGTACATAAACATTCATCAATGTCGTATATGAACAGTAACCAGTAGTGTAGATGAACCCAGTAGTGTACATGAACCCAGTATCGTTTATAGCCATTATCCAATATAGTTCATGAACATTAACAATGTTGTACATAAACATTCATCAATGTCGTATATGAACAGTAACCAGTAGTGTACATGAACCCAGTAGTGTACATGAACCCATTAATGTGCATGCACCAGTATCGTTTATAGCCATTACCCAATATAGTTCATGAACATTAACAATGTTGTACATAAACATTCATCAATGTCGTATATGAACAGTAACCAGTAGTGTACATGAACAATAGCATCACCATAAACATTAATCAATATCGTACATTAACATTCATCATACGGATTATTGTGCAAATGGCGTACCATAAACGTAGGCTTTTGATCAGAAACTGGGGATTAAGAGGAGTAATTCTGATAAACTTGGTTTCTTGGTCAGAAACGCCGGTTATTGAATCTTAAACCAAGATTTACAGTGATAACAGGTTTACGTGATTATTGTGCAAACGGCATGCATTATAACATGACCAAACGTCGTACATAAATATTTAACTAATTATTATAATCACCACATTTCAACGATTTCGTACCTGTTTTCATTATTCTCAAAATCCATACATTTTTAGCTCTCTGAAAATGTATACATTCTGAAAAAATGTATACATTCTGAAAATGTTAACATTCTGAAAAACTCTCAAAAAATGTATACATTCTGAAAATGTTAACATTCTGAAAACGTATACATTCTGAAAATGTTAACATTCTGGAAAAATGTATACATTCTGAAAAACCGAATCATGTGTGTTATAATTCTAAATGCCGCGCGACAATTATGTCCGGGAGACTTGGCAAAATGTTGTGCTCTGAAAATGTATGCATTCTGAAAATGTGTACATTTTTAACTGCGCCCTCTTCGCAAGGGATGTGGTTATTATTATTTTCAATCTGAATTTACAGGACACGTGAACTGCAAATGTCAAGCGTCTCAGATGACAAAGAATAGTACTGCAATCGTTTATATATGCGTGATTTTGTTTCGGATATTGTGTGCATCCCTTGCATTCATACTTTGTAGACAAAAACAAACAGAATGTCATATGCTGAAAACGTTTAACTATTGAACCGTGTTACGACTATACTTCTACACACAACATCGTGAAAGGAACATATTTTGGGATATCATATAACAGATAAAAGCCGAATATCTCCGATTTGTCTGTCTTCACTAATTATTGAAATAATTGAATTATGTCATTTTTGAAAAATCTCGTATTTATATCTCTTTAAAACATAATTGCACCTGCTTTGAACTATGTTTAAAAAGTCTGCTTTCATTGTACTTTTCCAAGTATCAATATGTTCCGATGAATTCGAGCGTGTCGTACTAATTAAACCATTATCTGGGTTTCCCGCCAATGTTATATTATATATATATATTTCCGCACTTTCAGTAAAAGTAGTTCCTACAAATTTATACATTTGTCTCGATGTCTCTATTGGATGCCCTGCTATGTCTTCGTAAAACGCGGTCATAACTCTTGAGGGATATTTTTCTGCTAATATTTCCATCTCTAAGACGTCGTTCTCTAACCTCGTGCAGAATTTATTGGTGCATCCTTCGTGACCTTCCCAGTTAATAGAACACTTACCCAGTTTTGACTGAGACAACAGAGTGGCACGTGGATCACGCACAAGGTGAATCAGTTTCAAATTTGGTAGCTCATCTAATAGATGCTTAATCGTTCTTATTTCCATACGTATGGTTTTTATTACTCTTACGGGAGAGCTGTTGCAAATGTCCTTTAGCTGCGTTGAACATCTGTTCATTGCAAGTTCCCTGGAACCTGTTTTCAGTGATTCCTTGGCGTAGCAAATCTTAAACATATTTGTCTTTATACCTTTACCTGCAATGAAACAAAATATGCACGCTCAGACAGACATGTGCGCAGAAATATTTCGTAATATATGCGCTCAGCCAGACAATAATATGTGCACCCAGACAAATTTAAGATTTGTGCGCTCAAACATAGTGTATATGTGCGTCAAATAGACAAGGGTATGTACGACATAGTTTATGATACATGTGCTCAAATAAAAAAGGGTATGTGCGGTCAGACATATTTTATGATATGCTCAGTTAGAAATAATGATATGCAGAGCTGTAGATAATTTTTGACTGCCATGAGTATTTTCTCATCAGATTCAAAATAAATGAGTAATAGGAACTCGTTCGAAGTAAACAATTTCTTAAAATAGTTCATGTTTTCAAAACATATGTAAATTAATACATTTTAAAAGAAACAACTATTTTGATTAAATGGAAGTTAATATTAGACCGTGCTTGGAATAATTTTCATCATGTACACATAAAAGGCCCATGCAAAATCCCCATATTAGACAACAATGTGTAATTTCTTATTATTATACCTCACGTTTACACTCCTGTATAAATTGCCCATACCCCTAGCGTGAAGCAATTTTTACTGTTCACCGGTAAACAATTTTTACTGTTACACGATTGTGGCGTGACGGGAAGTATAAAAATAGATTTTGTGTTTTTCCAATTACGACACGCTTTGCGCAGTTGGAAATCGGTGAACGCTTATCAAAATACAGTTGAAGTTATGTCAATAGTAACACGCTTGGTTTACCAAACGACAATAGTAATCAAAACTAGTATAACCAAATTTAAATAAAAATGTTATTTGGATATTTTCCCCCTCATATATTATAATTTTAATCAAAACAATTTTTGGTCGGTATAATAAAATAAATATTGCATCCCAGTGAGGGTGACAAATATCACATTCATCGGGCGATAATCACATTTGCTTCGTCTCGGTTGACATTACTTTCCTCAGATTGACAATATCCACTGTCACCCTCACAGGGATGCAATATTTATATACTATTTTACGCGAGGGTGATAGTACAGGGTGATAGTAAACCGCAGGATGATAGTAAAAAAAGTAATGCTTTGATGCGCGCTGTTTCGGTGACGTCATTGGGTCGGAATGGTGAAATTACTCTTTTGATCTCATCATAACTTCAAAAGTACTTTATCGATTTCAATAAACTACTACTCATTTTCTTAGTTACGTTATTTCCAATCCAAAGATATAACTTTCATAGAAATTTTCTGAAAAAACAAGCAGTGCAACAGTCTATCAGACAAAGTGAAATCTGTACTGAAAATGAATCTTATTTTTGCCTGAGTGGTTTTCGGTATAATAAAACAAATATCACATTCATGGGGCAATAATCATATCCTCAGGGTGAACATTCTTACTATCACCCTCTCATGAATGTGATATTTATATACTATTTACCGGTAAATAATAGTTAGTATCACACTATTGTGACGGGAAGTATAAAAATAGGTTTTGAGTTTTCCAAGTGCAATACGCTTTGCGAAATTGAAAATCGGTGGACGCTTATTAAAATACAGTTGAGGTTATGTCAATCGTAAGACGCTTAGTTTACCAAACGGCAAATATGGGAGCAGATTCGCGAAAATTTCGGAAACGGATTTGAACACCCTGGAACTGGCCATTTTTTGTTCGGTATAAGAAATAATTCGCCTCGGTTGACATTATTTTCCCCAGGTTGACAATATCCACTATCACCCTCAATGGGATGCAATATTTATATACTCTATTTTTTTAGATATTATATCAACATTTTGCAGCAACTCTGCAGTTCAGGGTGAGAAGGTTCCAGGCCCATTTTCCATATTTTATCTCGATGTACATGTAGGATGAGCCTGGCATGTTCATGCCTTTTATGCGCCATATAACCTTTCATGTGTTGGTGCGCCTTAAAACCCAATTCAGTTCAATTCAATTCAACATTTTAACAATATAAACAACATATGTTATCATTGTCTTACGACTGACATTACTTTAAAGCTACAGAGTCTCTATATTAATCGATTTCTTCTTTGTAGGCGTGTCTTTATTTGTAACTTTATGTTCACTTCATGTTCAGTAGCTCATGTCGAAATCTGGTATTTAAGCGGGCAACTATAGCGCAGGAAAATATTTACTGTATATACATCGACTAGTGCACATCGTGCAGAAAAAAAGCTAGCCTCTTTCGGGGCTGGCTCTAACACACGATCTTCTGATTTCAAGTTCGGTGCTCTATCCACTGCACTATAACGCTACTTGTGAAATAGTATACTAACTACCATTTATTATGAGGCAAATTAACTTAAAATATTTGAACGCAACTCAAGATGGATCAATAAATATGTAGTCCATATTGTCGCACGTGTAAATTAACATTGCCTGGTATGTTTGTATGTTATCAATATGAAACTAATACTTAGCCTCAAAACAACCATATCTCGACTTGTCATTTAGCGCTTGATGATTTTGTGTGCGCGCGCTTGTTATTACGTAATGCCTATTTACTGTTAAAAATGCTACGACATACTAATAAATAGCAGTGGTCTAGTGGTTCAGCGTACATCTTTCAAAACTTACAAGTGTAAGGCTGTGGTTAAAATCCCGTTCGGGGCAACTATTTTTTTATCACATATATTCTGGAGCCGTATATTTATTGATGTTATCTGTACGGAGGCTAAATAAAAATGTGAAATTTTACGCATCGATTTCTGCTGATATATCGACTTTTGGGGTGTTCGTCGATTTGAAACTACTTCACACGTGACTCATTCATATTCATAAGTTATTACCAGTTAAAATAGGGCCTGTACAGCCAAACGTATTGTTATACTTCCCGTGACGTCACACTCGTGTGATAATATTTTTTAAAAAAACTCCGCTGACAGCTGTGACAAAAGTGTTCTTAGTCATTGAGTACCTTCATTATGGCTTTCTAGGCTATTTTTTGTTTGTATTATATTTACAGGAGCATATTTGTGTTTTACATATACTGTCTATTGATGCTGCCTTGTTGGTTAGAGATTATATCATGGCGGGAATTTTTTTATTTCCACTGTCCTGTTTTAATGGGATGATAGTAGGGTACGTGTGAGGATTGGTGCACCCCCAGTGGCTTACTTTGCAACTGACCGTTCCAAGGCGGTAGACTTATTGTCAACCCTTTGTGTTTGTGATGTCGCTTGCATTTATTATTACTTTTGCCTTCTTGTCTGTCTGTTTGCATGTTTGTTTCTGTGTTTTATGTTTGACTGTCCTCCTGGAATGCTACTTTCCCTGTCCGATCTTTTATATTTCTTTAGAGAGGGCTTTTAGGCGGGAAACTAATTAAAGAACAAGGTCGTTCAAAGTGCATGCACCTACTAAACTGGTTAGTTAACCCATTCACATCACACCACATTCATATACATACTATAAGTATATATACAACATACATGTACGCTAAAAGTAGTTCAGTGTCCAGCCTAAACTGTCCAGGTAAAGTTCAGTGGTTACTATAATTAAATGGAATATAGGCGCTATCTTTAAAGGTACAGTAGACATATAGTTATAAATAAACACCTGTTGACATAAAACGAAGGAAATATGTAACGGCTGGCACTCGTAATGCAGCTCAAAAACGTACTCATGAAGACATCCGTAAGTCCAATAGCCAACAGTGTGTCGATGTCACATGTAAACCAGTTTCGTAAGATCATCGCTGTTTCTTCTTTCATGTCAAACGGCGGCTTCCTAGAGAAGATTATGGACCAAAATGTTAACAAAACACAGCAATATATAAGGTGATATTACAAATAGAAATGAGAAGACTTCCATTCTAAACGTACGCATCATCATGAATGTTAGCATATATTGACAAATACTAATTTAACTTATACAAATGTAACTTATACAAATGTAGCAAATACCGATTGCAATGATTTGAATTAAACCATTGTATAGCCCTATTAATTACACCATGTATTTCCATATTATGTTTTCATGTAACTCTTGTAAAATATATAAAAAGTAGATATACCATGTTGTTGTCTACAAATGACAAACAATGTTATACTCTTTTGGTCAGGTTTGCATATTAATTTAAGTTAAAGCATATAAAGCCTTAGAAAATGATGAAAGTAAATTCATATGTACATATTTACTAGTAAAAGTACATTATATATACTAGTAAAGTACTGATTAGCCACTATATCTTAAAAACCAGCTAAGCTGAAA
The DNA here is from genome assembly GCA_037043455.1 of Cyrtodaria siliqua. NCBI lineage: Eukaryota > Metazoa > Mollusca > Bivalvia > Adapedonta > Hiatellidae > Cyrtodaria > Cyrtodaria siliqua. The sequence goes on from JAWPHD010014458.1 coordinate 16,103, forward strand.
ACAGTGTACTTTAAAATGTCACTGCCCAGCCTGAGTGGATTTCTTATTAGCGCCCAATTATGTTTTCGACACTCCCACCAGACTCCGCACCACAGCCCAGCCCCATCCGTATAACCCACCGTTTTACTACTCTACTTTATTCTTGAATGTTGATATTAAGACACGTTTATTTGTTTTTAATGCACTAGACCATCGTGATGTCACCCTGATTATGAATGTTAATAAAAAATGCGTTCGTTTGAATGATTAAGGCAAATTAATATTCATAATGTTATATGAACTACGCTGTGATTGGACAATAGTGTCAAGTTCCCTCAGCAATACTGATACTGATTTAGTACGGTGATATTCGATTATATCATATTAAACATGATTGAAACATACGTTATAGTAGCTATCCCACAACAACAGCCACATTTTGTAACGTATGTACACCCTTTCTAGATTCTAATATCAAATTAATTTGACTTTTGACATTCGACCCGAATCTCCAATATCAAAATAATTTGACTTTGGACATTTGACCTGAATGTCGAATATCAAAATAATTTGACTTTGGACATTCGATCAGAATTTCCAATATCAAAATAATTTGACTTTGGACATTCGATCCGAATCTGAAATATCAATTTAATTTGACTTTGGACATTGGCGAATCACCAATATCAAATTAATTTGAATTTGGACATTCGATCCATATCTCCAATATCAAAATAATTTGACTTTGGACATTGGACCTGAATGTCCAATATCAAAATAATTTGATTTTGGACTTTGGCGAATATCCAGTATCAAACTAATTTGACTTTGGACATTCGATCCGAATCTCCAATATCAAAATAATTTGGCTTTGGATATTTGATCCGAATCCCCAATATCAAATTAATTTGACTTTGGACATTCGAGACGAATCTGCAGTATCAAATTAATTTGACTTTGGACATTCGATCCGAATCTCCTATATCAAATTAATTTGACTTTGGACATTGGCTAATCTCCAATATCAAATTAATTTGACTTGGAACATTCGATCCGAATATCAAATATCAAAATAATTTGACTTTGGACATTGGCGAATCACCAATATCCAATTAATTTGACTTTGGACATTCGACCCGAATCTCCATTATCAAAATAATTTGTCTTTGGACATTCGACCCGAATCTCCAATATCAAAATAATTGGACTTTGGACATTCGATCCGAATCTCCAATATCAAATTAATTTGACTTTGAACATTGGCGAATATCCAATATCAAATTAATTTGACTTTGGACATTCGATCCGAATCTCCGATATCAAATTAATTTGACTTTGGACATTGGACCTCTTCTTTGTTTCTTTACCTTTTCGTTTGTTCGTATTTCTTCCTTGCTCCTTCACCAGTAAAAGAAACGGCACAACAGGTGAAGTTTGGTTTTATTAGACCATAACTAGCCACCATAGCATTATCATATAACCGCAATGCATATAAAGCAGAGTGGTGCATCTAAGCATCGGCAAGAAAAGAAGGAACACGGCATCCAAGGATGAGATAAAAACATTAGGATAAATAAACATTTTCTTAACTATGGATCGAAACACCATATGTCCGAATTTAAACAAATACATAAATAATAGGCAAGGACAACACTTAATGAGGTAAGCGGGTGAAGCCAGTTGAGATTACACAGTTAAATGATCCCTTTTTTAGTATTTATTGACATTCACACTAGCGTTTTTTAAGTGCTGTGTGGCGGCCGTAAAATGTCGTCCCGACTACAAATCAGTAGTGTTATTGCTTTGTGGCTTTGGTTTAAACAGTATTTATTCAAGAAATGTAATGCACAATGTTTCAATGGTACATGAACAGGATTTGAAAACAAGCTTTCGATGAAAACTAATGTAAATTCATCTCCTTAGGTGTTGCACTTAACATTACCTCTCATGAACAGGCTCAATAAAACCAATCTCTTGTTTGTGTTTGTTGCTTCCAAGGGATCCCCTTTTCAGTATTTATGACATTCACACTAGCTTTTGTTTAGTGCTGTGTGGCGGCCGTAAAAAGTCGCCCCGACTACAAATCAGTAGTGTTATTACTTACTGGTCCTTTGGGATCATCAAGCCCCATAAGTGTTGCTTTTTAGTAGGCTATCACTTAGGCCGGTGCTAGGAGGCGTGAGAGGTGTTGCAATTAATATTACCTCTCATAAACAGACTCAATAAAACCGAGTCTGCTACTTTTATCTCTTGTTTGTATTTGTTGCTTCCACGGGATCCCCTTTTCAGTATTTATTGATTAAGAAAGAAGAAAGATACATTAAGACATATTGTGTCCCACATGTTATGGTGTTAAAAAAGGAAATGTTAAAACCAGGAATAAAAACCATATACCGTTGTTGTGTATCAAACGTAACCTTTAAATAAGAAAACGCATGCTATTTGCATTGACGTCAGCTGGAGAATGATAGTGTACTTCATTTTATTAACAAATGTAATGAACCACGAAAACCACCTGTGGCTGCTATTTTCTAAATAGCTGTTGGATACTTCCTCTATGAAATCAAGCTTAAAGTTTTTCACTTACATTACGTACATTTCATAATTTGAAATATAAACTGTATTTGTCATGCAACTATTCACTTTTCTGCCTAGAATTAATACGTTTTGAAATATTAGACTATTTATATTGCTTAATTTATCTAAATAACCAGAGCACATATCAAGACAAATTAGTTTGTTAACTAGTATGGCCATTTATAAAAAAAAAATGAATGCTGAGTTGCGTACCCAACATTTGTGTGCAATATTCGTAAGTCCAAACAAGTTCGACTTTAAATTTGTTTAGAGCAAATATGTATTCAATATGTGCTTATCATGGCAAATAAGCTTTCCAATTGTCATGTAATAAGTAAAAATGTAACACACACACATTCGCGCACGCAAACGCACACACACACAGAGGAAGGGGTAGGATGTGGAGTCTTCTTTTGTTCATGTCCCATCTTCCAGTCCCTTAAAGAGTCTCTTTGTCACGACATCTAGAAACATTTCTTATGCGGTATGCCTACCCATTGCGGTCCTTGTTTGCAATACAGTGCGGACCTACGATGCCATTGCGTTCGGACGCTGTGGTTTCTATAGGACCCTATATACCATTTTGAAACGGTTTTAAAATTATTTTTAGATCAGAAAGGGTCCATGGTTTAAAAAAAATCATATTCTATTCCAAATTAACAGAATGTAACTTGTTTTGCGTGTTCAAGTTCCAATCCGAACTTTAAAATTGTTGTCACATTTGTCGCACCACATGCAACACTAGTGTAAACATATTACCATGCCGAATTTATACTAAGTTTATACCTGACTGTCCCATTTACATATGAGATTGCATAAGATTCTTCATTTTTATGACCAATCGCCCTAAGCGGTTCATATATATAAAATGCACCAGGACTGTGTTGCAGAATGTCGCCTGTGAGACTCGAGCCTGATCGCATATACGTCAGCACAAGGACCTGAGTTGCAGCTGCACCATCTTTGTTTGAAGATTCTGAAATTACGGTACGTGAATACCTAAATAGCCATGTGATATTGTCAGAGGAATTGGGGTAGGTTTTGTTGTTTCCGTGTGAAGTAGACGTAGAGAAATGCCAAAGGTTTTGAAAGTGTAACAACATGTGTATTAATTCAGAAAACTAATACTTGTATTACCCCGTAGGTTTTTACTACCCGAAAATATACATATTTCACCCAGTTGTTTTTGTTTTAAACACAATAAATACAACAAAAGGTAACATATATCGTAAATGGCAATCTTAGCTTCATTCATACATTATTTCGTGTCTGTCTTTAAAATTCCCTGTGGTAATATTTCAATCTTTATATACGCCCAGCATGCAAATGGTTTACGTCACGAAAAAACATTGTCGGAACGTCTTTCCATTACAAATACCACAATACTTCTCTGTTTAAAAACAAGTTTTCGTTTTAGATTAGGATTATCTGTTTTACACTCGTCTCAATTTGTTTCAAAAATAAACTGCGGAGACATGCCCTTGTATTTGTAAATAAAATATCACGTGATGATCTCTGAACTCACGCGATAACTTGATAATGCGAGACAAAGGTATAATCCACAACAGCGTTTTCGATTTCGACCTGATTGCATATTTACACAACACAATACTTTAACTGAGCATATGTAATCAATGTAAATAAACACAAACGCTCAATTCATGTCATAGTAAATGTACAAATATATATGTTGTCGACTGCTAAACGGACACCAATGTATTAAAAAACACGAAAGATATATAACAAAGCGCACATGAAACAAAAGTTAAGCAGTCGTTTGGTCAAAGTGTGTTTATATTTGAAATGTAATGAAGGTTATCCGAAATGCATGTCCTGTGAACTACGTCATCCTAATTTGCACAGAAGTGTAATTAAGACCAAAACGTGACGTTACACTAACCTAAAAGTTATCAATTAACACAGCAATAATATCAACGTTGCAATGTGGTCATATGGACGAGTACTCCTTTATTTAAAGGAGTTAAACTGTGAGACAGTTTGGGACTACTTTGCACCCTGAGCACAAAAAAGAATCTCCAAGTCTGACTACTCAAATTTTTGTGCAGAATCGTTAATGGTGCATTCTGCCATCCGTTCACCTTTGTCACAATGACCCCATTTAAAAATTGTCAGTTATGGCTGAAATCGATAAAGAAAAAGCCCCAATCGTTGCATACTTTAAAGTGTTATGATTTAGAACATTGACCAGGCATTGTTGAAACAATACAAATGCCAAACGTTTATACACTAACTTGTAATGCATTTTTTGATTACCTGGCTGCGTAACATGATTTGTCAGAAAACCACTGGAAGCTGTTGGAGACCGACGCATAGCAGGCCGTGTCAGTTTCCTCAAATCTCCTGAGATGAGAAAAAAATAAAAATAAAATAGCATGTTGTCGATTAATTGTAGACTTAACATAACGATAAGAAACCGCGATATTTTAGACGGACAGTGTCGTGTTTAATGAACACACAAATACAGCTAAATATAGTGCATGGTTTTTAACCACGGTCATGCCTTCTGAAAACACACATACAACTGAATATAGGTCATGGATATCAACCACAGTCATGCCTACGGAAAACACAAATACAACATAATATAGTTTATTGCTATCAACCACATTCATTACTCCTGAAAACACAAATACAACTAAATACAGTTTATGGCTATCAACCACAGTCATTGCCTACTAAATACAGTACATGGATATCAACCAAAGTCATGCCTCCTAAAAACACAAATACAACTCTTTATAGTTCATGGCTATCAACCACAGTCATGCCTCCTGAAAACACAAATACGTCTACATATAGTGCATGGCTATCAGCCACAGTAATGCCTCCTGAAAACACAAATGCAACTAAATAAATGTCATGGCTATCAACCACAGTAATGCCTCCTGAAAACACAAATACAACTAAATATCACGGAATATGATACTAAATATCATGGACGATATTCACCATCATGTTTCTTGATTACACAAATACAACTAGATAGAGTTAATGACATGTTTCTTGATAAATTAGACAATTATAAATACATAGAGTGTATGGGAACTGACCACAGTCTTATATACTGAAAGCATAAATACAACTGAAAAGAGCTCATTGGTATCAACCGCAAAATCATTTTAAGCACTCTATGCTTTTACTTCTCACTTCTTTGTACATGTTTTCGCTTAATTTTATCGTAGACGAAACATGCACATTTTTTATTCGTACAGATTCATTATGTAGTACTTCTTCCATAATTTAAAGTTAAACACAACATGTTCTTCTGCTCTGTATGCATATTGACAAAGATTCTTTCCGCGTCAGACATTTTCTAAAAATACTATATCTTAATAAGGGTATTGCTTTTATTACAAAGTATAGTTCGAGATAATCGTGTTATTGGTTCTATTACAAAATATTTAAACATCCAAGTATTTGCTACAATTATAAAAAGCCAATTAGAAATATAGTTATAACTACAACAAAATAATTTCTGACATAAAAAAAACTCGCCTAAGGAATGTGACAGTAAAAATTCCAAATGTTGCTATTCTCTTTATGTGTTTTACTTATATTGCCTATTAATGCTGCCTTGTTTGTTAGAGAATATAACCTGGTGGGGATATCTTTATTTACCCTGTCCCGTTTATTGGGATGACAATAGGGTAAGAGTGAGGTTAGGTGCACCATAGAACCTGGTTTAAACATCCAGCGGCCTTCTTTACCTATGACCGTTCCAAGGCGGTAGCCCTATTGTCATCCCTTGTGTGTTTGTGATGTCTTATCTTGCCTTTTATTCATCTTTATATATAGTTGTTACTTGTTTCTTTGTGTGTTTCTGGTTGACTGTCGTCCTTCAGTGCTACTTTTCCTGTTCGCTTTTTATATCTACTTGACTCAAGCAGTCATCGTATCCACTTTGAATCATAATTACCCAGGAAAGGCTGGTAACACAATTCTGTTTTTATTCTGATTGCTAAAATAATGAAAATAAGGTAAAATTGTAACCTCTGATATGGAAAATAACTTAAATACAAGTAGTTATTACAATAATAAATGGCATAGTTGGTACGGTAAGATGAAGGAACTTTCGTTCGTTTTATTTGCATTTGTTAATTCAATAACTTGAGAATGGACAATATTCTGAAAAAATTAGTTTACATAAAAAATATGTATGTATATAAAGTATATGAGGTAAATAAATACCTTCTTGAAAACTAAATGTGTTGGTATTCAGTGACAATAAATCACGAACACCTGTATTGTTAATATAGTATTTAAATACGTCCTGCGAAACCAGACAAGGACTAATAGTGAAAGGATGTTACACTGGCATATGCATTGCGTTATTACTTAAACAAACCGATACGAGTAGTGCAATAACGTACACTGGATATAGTCTACTATAAATGTAGCATACACCAGAGTAGAGAGAATTTAGCCTTTGCGAAACACTATATGATATTAGCGCGCCAAAGTAAATACAGTCAATCAAACCATATAATTTAATTATTGTTTCAGCCAAAAGTGTTTCAGCATTAACACTTTTTACAATAATAAGTATAATTTTAGAAGTTAATACAAAACACCTTAGTTTTTCGAATCAGTTGAGAAATAAATATTGTACATCCAAAATACATTCTGATAGGGCTTTTCCCATATAAACTCAGATAATCAGAAACTCTAATAATTTCAATTAGCTTTAATATGTTGCGATACATCGTACTTGGCGTCTTAACTGAAATGTATCTTATCACAGTAACGCCATGTTTGTCGAGCCTGTTTACGGATCTCAACTTAGAAATCACAATGTCGTCTAGGTGTATGTGTGTCAGTCCGTCCGTTCGTTCGTTCGTGGGTCCGATTTTCATTTTCTTAATATCGTCTTCGTTTTTTTCAGGATTTTCACCAAACTCCACCATTATATGGATCTAACATCATGTGCACAATTTCGGGTCGATGTGACCTTATAGATCACGTCCGATCTCCGTTTCGTATCTTGCTTCTTTTTCGCAGGATTTTCACCAAACATCCCCAGAATGTTTCATGTATGCATCTAACATCAGGTGCAAAATTTTGGGTCGCTATGACCTACTTTTTAAAAAATGTATGTCACCTCCGTTCTCCGCTACGACATGCATCTCCCACTGTTAATGACATGAATTTCATGTCTCTTGCGACTGGCATTGGTGCTGGAAAAATAATACAATCTGGACATTTATAATAGGGCTCGACATGTAGGCCGTGGCCTTCTAGTTGATATAGCGATCAATTATAGATAACATTTCTAAAAATAAGTTTGTTTCGATTTTGTAGATGGATGGCCTTAAAAGAGTTATGCCATGGGGTATTCCTTAATATTGACTTTCAGCATTTAAAAGTAGAAAATTCAGATTAATGGATAACGTCTGTATAGAAGAATGTAGAATTATATTATGGTTTTAATTAAATGGAATTAGACATACTGGCTTGCAGATGTTACCTTATTTGCAATTTATATCAGACTAAAAAAGAGTATGATAATGCACCTTTGGAAACGGCCGAGCACGACACATACGAAATATTGCAGTATCGGTTTGATTGAGAATGTTCATGAGCGGTAGTGAAATTATGCTAGCTACCGGTCACGCCCTGTAACCCCGGGTTGAGCAGAACTCAATATTCATAAAACCAATAGTACAAAATTTTAACCATCCCGAAGATGGCATGCATATTGCGGTGGACATGGAGTTTACTACTTCCCCATGTCGTACGGCGTATGGTCCCAGTATCTAATAAAATTAAATGCCCCGAAGAGCGAAATAAACATAATGTAATTTAGTTGGGAGCAGCGGTTATGAAGCCTGCGTATCACAAGTAACAGTCAAAAGACTCAATTAAAAAGCAGACAACATATCCTATGAGTGGTTAAACAATACCCAGAGCCTTTTATCGGCCGGAGTAGTGGAACCACCGAATGAAAGATTAAGTAAGAAAGCAAAAGAAATTGAAAATGTACCACAGATAACAAAATGTAAGCATCGGGCTCATCGATCTCCAAAGATCGAACTCAATATATAAAATGACATTGCATCATATTAATGTATCATGTATCTAATGTATTGTGTTATGATTCACGTATACTATTTCCAGCGGTATTTCCCGTTCAATGGGATTGTATTTCACAGCAATTTAGCAAACAATGTCGAATTTTCGATGATATCTAATGTGACAATTAAGCTGTTTTATATTGCTAAAATTAAATGTTAAACGAGGTTTTCTGAGCAGACATTATTGACAATTCCGATGCTTTAGACGAGATATGTCCATGATGTATTTCACTCCAGTTTTATTTTGTCGAGCTGCTTACAATGTTCATTGAGACTGGAAGGTTATAAAGGGTGTTGTTGTTGATTTTGAAAAATGTTCCATTTCATTGCAAAAATGTCTATCAGTAAGGTGTTAGCATCTTTTTCTCAGGTCATAAATTTGAATTCAACACAGATTTTGAATAAAAGTGGCTTAAAATGCTTAACCTATGATAGCTAATACTGTGCAATATGAATTTATTTGTAAATTAGGAATCATTCTGAGCTTATTTATTAGGTTTTGGACTTTAGAATAGAAAATATCCTTATTTGTCCATTTTAAGTCAGACTCCAAGACCCCAATAAAAGCCTGATGTACCCCCTTAAAATACGAAACGTAAAACAACCCTACTGACGATATAATATGTTATGGTGGCATATATATGAACTGCCGTCGAGATACTTTTTCAGGTATTAAGAAGACTTTTAAGCCCTTATAAGTCGACTTGTAAGAACAAAGTCTAGATTAGTATCACGAGAAATTTAACCATGAAGTCATCCTTATGCTCTAAAGTGACAGGCTCGATTAATAATCCGCGTTTGTTTTTAATCTTCGGATCACTCGGATGTTAAGGGAGGGGATATACTGCTTCACTCAACGCTGTGTAGAAGTCTAACTTGAATGTCATTCCAGAGCATTATCGCGACTTTACGTCGAGTTAGAACGAAATTTGTCACGATACTTTTTGAAGTAGTTTTTCTTATAAGTCGACTTAAAAGAGCTTAAAGGTCGTCTTAATAGCTGAAAAATGTATCGCGACTAAATTAAACAACGAACGAAATTAAATGGTGTTTTACTTCCGGTTAACATATCGTATTAGGTTGTATGCTGACATCAAATTCAGAGGGAAATAAGATGAAAGATCCAGTTTCCATGATACATGCTTCTGCCGGAGAGCGAATCCATCCGAGGGCATGATTAAATGTCATGGCAATAGGGTTTTGCATCTTTATAAATACAAAACCGCGCCTAAGGATCCTCAAAACAAAATCCAAAATGACCTCCACACAACATTTGATGCTTTTTTCAAAAAAGGTTTTAGGACATTTTTGTTTCAATATTTGACGAATCCTTTTCAAACTGGGTATGTATCCTTATCATTACAAAATGTCTACTAAGTTTGATTTCGAAATCAAACATGACGGCCACATGCCATATGTTTGAAAAATGGTCTTTGAATGTTTTGAGGCATTTTTCCTTACAACTTTCAACCCATTTTTCTTAAACTTTACATGCATGAAAACAAAACCTAGCACTTTTTTCCAGTATTGTCACCATAGGATATAATAATTATGTCGAAAAAGACCAAGTTTTAAGACCTTTTTTTGCATTTATTTGTTTAGCTATCATTATCAAACTTGGAGGCTTTTTACATACATGTAAACAAACCAGTCTGAGTCCCAACTGAAGATCATCAAGTCAAACTCAATTTTTTTTAATCCCTCACAATGTAAGCGTGTGGTTTGGTTCACCCTAAAACCAAGTTTAACCCTCACTCCCACCAAACAACTCCACCTCAAGCCCAGCAGCCTTTTGGTCATTGACTGTTCCAATGCGATACACCTTTTGTCACCCCACGCGATACCGTTTTATTAACCCCAGCGGCCTTTTGGTCATTGACTGTTCCAATGCGATACACATTTTGTCACACCACGCGATACCGTTTTATTAACCCCAGCGGCCTTTGGGCCGTTGACTGTTCCAAGGCGATACCCATTTTGTCACCAGAGCGGTCGTTTGGCCATTGGCTTTTGTCACCTCAGCGGCCTTTTGGCCATTGACTATTCCGCCCCGATACCCCGATACCCCTTTTGTCACCCCATCGGCCTTTTGGCCTTTGACTGTTTCCACGCGATACCCTTTTGTCACCCCAGCGGCATTTTGTCCATTGACCTTATCAACGCGATACCCCTTTTGGCAACTCGTTTATGTTTTGCGTGATAGTGATTGCTATTTTATTGTTCCTTTTATAACATGCATCAACTTTGTAACAATAACCTTGCCATTCATTATTACTGTTCGGCGACGTTTTCCTTCCTGTAATTGTCAAGCTGGTTTATTTTTGTCTGTAGTGATACTGTAGGGTGAAAAAAGTGTTCTTCCTGTAATTGTCCAGCTGGTTTATTTTTGTCTCTAGTGATACTGTAGGGTGAAAACAGCGTCGTTCTTCCTGTAATTGTCCAGCTGGTTTATTTTTGTCTGTAGTGATACTGTAGGGTGAAAACTGCGTCGTTCTTCCCTTCCTGTAATTGTCCAGCAGGTTTAATTTTGTCTATAGATATACTGTTTAAGTGACGACGTTGTTCTTCCTGTAATTGTCCAGCTGGTTTATTTTTCTCTGTAGTGCTACTGTTTAAGTGACAACGGTGTCCTTCCTGTAATTGTCCAGCTGTTTTATTTTGTCTGTAGTGATACTGTTTAAGTGACGGCGTTGTTCTTCCTGTAATTGTCCAGCTGGTTTATTTTTGTCTGTAGAGATACTGTTTAAGTGACAACGGTGTCCTTCCTGTAATTGTCCAGCTGGTTTATTTTTGTCTATAGTGATACTGTTTAAGTGACGGCGTTGTACTTCCTGTAATTGTCTATAAGGTTTATTTTTCTCTGTAGAGATACTGTTTAAATGACAACGGTGTCCTTCTTGTAATTGTCCAGCAGGGTTAGTTTTGTCTATAGTGATATTGCTTAAGTGACAACGGTGTCCTTCCTGTAATTGTCCAGCAGGTTTATTATTGTCTGTGTGATACTGTTAAAGTGACGACATTGTTCTTCATGTAATTGTCCACCTGGTTTATTTCTGTCCGCAGAGATATTGTTTAATTGAAAACAGTGTTTCTCCTGTAATTGTCCAGCTGATTTATTTTTCTCTGTAGTGATACTGTTTAAGTGACGACATTGTTCTTCATGTAATTGTCCACCTGGTTTATTTCTGTCCGCAGAGATATTGTTTAGTTGAAAACAGTGTTTCTCCTGTAATTGTCCAGCTGATTTATTTTTCTCTGTAGAGATACTGTTTAAATGACAACGGTGTCCTTCTTGTAATTGTCCAGCAGGGTTAGTTTTGTCTATAGTGATATTGCTTAAGTGACAACGGTGTCCTTCCTGTAATTGTCCAGCAGGTTTATTATTGTCTGTGTGATACTGTTAAAGTGACGACATTGTTCTTCATGTAATTGTCCACCTGGTTTATTTCTGTCCGCAGAGATATTGTTTAATTGAAAACAGTGTTTCTCCTGTAATTGTCCAGCTGATTTATTTTTCTCTGTAGTGATACTGTTTAAGTGACGACGTTGTTCTTTCTGTAATTGTCGAACTGGTTTATATTTGTCTGTAGTGATACCGTTTAAGTGAAAACAGTATTCTTTCTGTAATTGTACAGCTGGTTTATTTGTGTCTGTAGTGATACTCTTTACGTGAAAACAGTATTCTTCTTTAATTGTCCAGCTGGTTTATTTTTGTCTGTAGTGATACTGTTTAGGTGAAATCCTGTAAATTTACGATGACTGTTACCTTGGCGTTTTGTATTGTTCTGATTAGTCAATGTTTGTCAATGACTAGGCATAAACTACGTCAGATGAATACATGATAAAAACGAATATTAAGTTTCTTAAAGTTGTTTTCTGCCTTGTGTCTGACTGTAACTATGACATTGATCTTGACCATCAACATTGGAATATTCGGCTGGATAGTAAAGTAAAGTTTGACGAAATATACAAACAGGTGGATTTTTAGTGTTGGGATATATTTAGAACACCCGGATGGACGTACGCCCGGATACCAACTATTCCTCAGGTGAGATTTCCACATTCGATATTGGTACCGATGATAGATTGTTATGATATCCAATAAAAAGAACAAACAAAAATTCTCAATAACCTAAGTAATTTATATGGAAGATATATCTAACTTGGTCAAAATGCTCATGGCCAAAATATTTCGGTCTGGCCAGATCGCACACGTAACCATGGAGTTATCTCCCATTTAATGCGCTCCAGTACCTTGAAGGAAATAACGAATCTATATATCTAAAGGTAAACGTTTCTGAAAATGACGATATTCCGCTCAGGAACTTTAGTAAGTTTAGTTGCGATGTTACTAAACTTCGACACAATGCTTATGGCCAAATAGTTCAGACAAATGTGATATTCTGCCAGATCACACCAGTAACCTCCGAGTAATCTGCCCTTTGTTGGGGAAAATTGTTGAAACTGACATTGTCTGCTCAATAAAAGTAGATATAAAATTCGAATAGTAAATATAGCATTCAAGGACCACAGTCAACCAAGAATACACATCGAAACAAAAAATAATTACAAGGATAAATAAAAGGCAAGGTATATGACATAAAAAACCATAAACGGGTTGACAGTAGGGTTACCGCCATGGAACGTCAGTCCAATAAATGGGACAGTGTAAATAAAGAAATCATCGCCAGGCTATATCCTCTAACAAACTAGGCAGCCTTAATAGGCAAGACAAGTATAACACATAGATGATCATGTATATATCAAGCTACTAGATAGTCACAAAGCAATACTCATTGACTTGGCAGAAGCCAGTGCAACAAGAGAATACATCATTAAGGACACGACTAGACAAAATTGGAGACAAACGTCAAATGTCACCGTCCTCTCTGGATTTAGGTAGCCGTCATCATAGGTCCACACTATGTCCGGTCATCGCACACTCAAAGACGAAAGCATAGTGGAGAATTGGTTCAACCATTAAACATGCAGTACGTTGCACAATGATATAGTCATAACCTCTTTCGATAAATTGTTTAAACGATAAATTGTTTACACAGTTTGTAAGTCACGTCCCTGTACAAGTCAGGTTGTGAATATCCTTATCGCTGATGAGTTTTTAAAAACAGATCAGGTATACGAAAGTAAAATATTGCAAAACTTTTTCGAAGTTTATGATAACGGTAACTCTGATTGAAGTCCTCGACTCTATAAGTTCTGGAAAAACAAATACGTAAGAAATATATACCCCTAAGAAGTTTATCTGGGAACATCCGGACTAAGTAGTGATAGTTAACGATATTGGAATCAAAATCATCTCACTTGTTATAAATATTGCTTATTATTTCTCCATTTTCAATTAAAAGATGCAAATCAAGAAAAAGAAGCGACTGCATCAGAAAATTTAGCTTTGATAAGTTGAAGTTCTTAAGGGTATATATTATTTGAATTAGTAGGAAAAAAGGGTTGTCAATGTTAATATATATAGATATATCACCCAGATACCGACAGGTGTTATTAAGGCCTCGATAAGTTCTGGGGAAAGGCTTAACATGAAATCTCTTCCGTAGCAATACAAAACCATATCTGCGTCAAGCTGTTCACACTTAGTTCACATAAGGATACCAACAACTTGTCTATAAACAGTAGTTCCATACCTTCGCCTTGGTCGATATCATTTTTTCCATGTTAAGAATTTTCAATAGCGCCTTTGCAGGAATGTCATATTTGTTTTGTTATAATGAAAAAATAATACAGTCCATACATTTCTATTGATGTTTAATTTTATCTGATCACATTTTAAATAAAACCCCAGTAATTTAACTCAAATTTAACAATTTTAACAGCACAATGACAGCAGAGTCAATGCATTTACCTAGTTAACAAAAAAATACTGAATGACGTCGAACTTTTGCAAAATAGATTTTTAACTAATAAATATATTATTTTGAACGGTCGATATTAAAAAAAAGACTGATGACGTCTGTAACAACGCTAAAGGTAACAATTCCGCTAAAGGTAACAATTCCAACGCTTAAGGTAACAACCTCCGCTAAAGGTAACAACTTTTCATTTTGACGCTAAAGGTAACAACGTTTTTCAAAATCTGCAGTTGCAATGAAAATTTAATTAACAGGTGCTTGTTAGTTACTGAGGCATTTGGATGTGACCCGTCTCGGCTTTGTTAGAGAGTTTGCTGGTCTCCCACTCGGACACGTGAATTTTCTGCAGGTTCGAATCCCACTGGGAGCTCGACTTGTCAAGTGAGACATGTCGATTCTTATGGATGGCGGGAGATATACGGTACTGGTTCTACCCTTGAAAAATGGGGTGGGTTGCCTCAACCGCAAAAAAAAATCGATTGTCATATATGGCCTAGCATGTGCTAAAATGACGTAACACACCATTCAAACAAAACAAAACTCCTCTTACATCAATTAAGTTTGTCATGTGCACCATTAAGAGTGATATTTGTATAAGTTGTTTAGCTTGTTTATCGATGTAAATAAAACACATTTATGCTGACCTTACATTAGTAACCTATACTCACTCCTGAGTTGCGCTCCGTTTGATGTAAATTCAAAATATGAAATTCCAATGGAATAAATAAAAGAGATACACCGATAAGAAATTGAATTATTTTGTAAATGACATAATTGAAAAGTTATTCATATCATATCTTAAAACACTCATGTATAACATGAGTTTATTTATTAAATTTGAATGAATAACATCAAAGGTGGGGGACGAATATAAACGCCACATATTGCCGAGGAATATATGCAGTTCATGACTGTTTAACTGTGGTTTCTGATATTAAAAAAAAAGAGATCACGGGTGAGGAGGAAAAAAGTATCATGCAGACTTGAACCAGTACTATCTCATCTCAGAAACAGTTCGATGAAATGTTAATCGAATGATCATGATGATTACACATATATGAAAGGTAAACAAGTCACTTTTACAGGGAACACTTTCCTCATGCCAAACATGAAACTCGGCATGCATTTTTACACAAATCGTATCGATGTTTTAAAGAACAAACGCATGGTGTTGATGACAACACTACAGTTTACTTCGACTTCAATATTTAGTCCGCAAGTGTTGATTTTGAAGATGCTGCCTTTAAATACATAAATAAAAGGAATGGTGTGTGTGTGTTCGGGCGGGGGATGGGGTGAGTTGTAAAAATTTGAAATTCAGATTTGTTCTTCGTTATTTTATCATACATTTTAATTCAATAATTATGCATTATCTCAACAATAAGGAATATTGTCAAACAATTTATTTTGAAATCTGTGAGAAAATCACGTTTTGGGTATATAACCTGATCGGGTTTATTTTACAGTCATCCAACATCAAGTTCATGGATGTTTATATGTAGGGTATATTATATCTCTGTATTGGGTTTCATAGGAAACATAAATAGGGTTTATTACACCTTATGATAAAATCAGCAAATTGAATTAAAATAAAGCTCTGTCACAGATATTAAACTACAATTCTACATTACTTGAACGGCCACTAATTTCTTGTACATGGAATACCTAGAATTGTATTAATCCATGCTCAAGGGATGAACTTACGCCCGAAGCCTTTAATTGCATAGCCTCTAATTTCTTAAAAAGACAACGTGGCCGAAAATATGGATGTGTTTCACACATTGGTCCAGTATAAATGCAACGGAGTCGATGAGACCATGCTCTTTAGGGAATTAGGGCTTGATCTGGCTTGATTTAAACCGTGACCCGCAATACATTCAACGATAGAATCTGGTCACTTAAATGGTATCTAGTACATCGTCACTTATATGGTATATAGTACATCGTCACTTATATGGTATCTAGTACATCGTCACTTGTAAGGTATCTAGTACATCGCCACTTAAAAGGTATCTAGTACATCGCCACTTATATGGTATCTAGTACATCGTCACTTATATGGTATCTAGTAAATCGTCATTTATAAGGTATCTAGTACATCGTCATTTATATGGTATCTAGTACATCGTCACTTATATGGTATCTAGTACACCGATTTACCTTTAATACAGACACTCGCCTGAAATCAACCACGGTCCAGCGAGGGTGGCTTTGGCTTACTTGCTGGAGTTCGTGGGCTCGACGCTTACGATATAAGTGTTGTGCTTTGACTGATCGGCCCGATGTCAGTTTAATGCGACTGGATGAGTCATGGCATGTGTCAACGGCGTGATACACTACCATTTATATGCACTATTAATGCACATTGCATGTACTTAGCGAAGAAGACTCGAATACGCTAATAGGTGCATGCTCTCCCGGAAATAAAAACGAACAGGATGCAAATTATGGATTTTGACGTTCGTTTAAAACGTTAATTTAAAGATTTATAAAATGCATTTTCAAGAAGATATATTTCCGCCATCGACATTCCTGTTTGCGAATGAATGTTCCACACGCACCCCCTCACCCCCCCCCCCCCCACACACACACAAAGGCCCCTTACACCCTCCCTTTCCCACACACCCATCATTTTTGCTATTACGGCGATGTATGCGGGAAGACACCAATTAAGTGTATGTATCATCGCAAAAGTTATTTGGATTCTTTCTTGTGAAACCGGTTTGTACTTGATTAGACAGCAAATGGCAAATAGCGACCATTTGTAGAGATAGAAACGTCTAGTTGGGTGACAATTAAGGCATTGTGACAAGCAGTATGCCATATTGATGCAATTTGCCATTCATATGGCTCAGTACAGCAGCTCATGGCATTCTGCTAGTAACGACTGCTGCATTACTACATTTGCTTTATAAGATGGCTTAGTGATACGTATCGACGGACTGCTGCAATATGCCATCGCTCATTTTGATGTAAGTTAATTAAGTGAAGGAAATATCAGTTATCAATTAAACAAATAAATTAAGCAATCTTTTTCAGCCGGGTTTTCAGCCGGCGAAATCCGGACGCGCGGCGGGCGGCGGGCGGGCTTCAACATTTTGATTTTGTTATATCTCAGCATTATCATGTCCGATCTTCATCTAATTTTAGCAGCAATTTCCTCTTATGAGGCACTTACCATATCCTGAAAATGAGATCACTTGCATGGTTGGGAGATTTATTTTTCTCAGCATTGATCTTCCTCAAACTTTAAAAGCACCTTCCTCTCCTGTCAGGAAGCACTGACCATACTTGAAAACTAGGTCACCTACTTACTCAAAAACATACGTTACATTAACCTTTTTGTTAAAGTTGGGCGGGCGGAATGGTGGGGAGGTGGTATTTTTGTTATATCTCAGTACATTGTGTATTACCATGTCCGGTGAGGTGGTAACAAAAGTAGAATAAGGCATGATTATATACCAAAATGTTTGTCATGGTCTGAAGTGTATCAGATAACCGGCATAAATGGCAAAACTATGGCAAACCGAGAAATGCAAGATGGCGTCCAAGATGACCGCCACTTGTTTTAATTCGAAAACTGATATATAGTCGTATATATATTTATAAAAAAATATCATTTTTAAAAGAAGAAGATATATTACGCTTTTAATACGTCTACTATTGATTTAAGACAAGTCAATAACTTAAATCACTTTACTAATGAATTGAATTGTCAATATATCGGGTTAAAATGTAAGTTAAATGCTTTATAATCCTGATAATCTGATGAAAAATATAGATTTACCTTTAGAATATTAATGTTTTCTTTAAATTATAAACAAAAATTCTTTCTTCAAAAACTGTTCTGTGTGAAATAAAGTTTTAGATCATGTAATCAAATACATTTCAAAATTCACCCAAGAAGCTATCAACATTATGATCAGTATGGGTAACATCTCGTTGTGATATAATCACAATATATTATAAAAAAAATCTATATCTTAATCAGAAATGTTCATTATGCAAATACATGCATAATTATGCACACGGCTGTTCATTTGACGAACTAACATCGTTACATTGATCACTTTGTTGGTCTGACATATTTAGCAGATCCTCTCCAAATCAGATAGATGAAATAAAACCTATCATGTCTTGGGGTGGGCGGGGGTGGGTAACTTCCTTGGTTTTAAACTCTTGTTTTCAAGTACCCTTTTTATTAAGAGACATACATTTATCGGGCAGATAATTCTTGAAGCTCACCATCACTGTTCATCATTACATTAGATGCCCTGTTCTTGTCAATTTCAAAGTGTCGCACTCTATGAGTGTGTAAACCATCGGCAAGACCCGCTCACATTAAATTGTATCAACATTTCCATGTTTATAGATGGATTAATCTAGTCAAATCTAAATGCCAGTCTCAAAGAATAGCTTTTCCACACCCAAATCGTCAAAGGGGCATACTAGTAATTCAAGTTCATCCTTGTCTGGTCTAAGAAGAAGAACAACAACAACACCGTGTCTGGCTTTTAACTTGGCTGTATAGCAATAAATGAATAAGCGTGATGGTATCAGTTTTCTCGTCGTTAGATTCAAGATCTCCAATGACTACTACAAAGGCATATGCTATTTCCAATGGCTGATGTATATCATATTGGTCCTCTCCAAGAAGTTAATGGGCACTTTCAGCTAGGGTTTTATATACAATATGTCTAGTTTCCTTTACTCTTGCTACTTGTAAGAACGTTTCTCTAGACCTAGACATGAATGATCATTGTTTCCTGTGAAATATTCGCTGCACGTTTCTTACGAATGTGTGCTATTAGACTTTTTCGTACTTATCAAAAACAACATGGACACTTTTAATATCCATACTTCTGTCTAATTATGTGCATTAGATGTAACTGCATGTTTGTTTGACTGAAGACGAAATCGGCTGTAAAATTTGAATAATTGCCATTCCGTCGAAAATAATGCTATCCTCCTTAAAACAGATACTGGTGGAATAATTGTTTTCATGTTTTCCATGATATCGCCCTTTTTGTTTGCAACAATTTTCCCATTATCACAAAACTAACTCATCTGTACAGGTGCATTCTTAAAAGTCATAACTCTTTCCAGTGGAGTATTTTTTAATTAATGTATTGTCATTAGCCCTAAATACATATCTTCCTCATTAATTAGGATATCTTTTGATTTGCATTTCTCATACTCTTACTATTTGTCCTTGTCGTTTTCAGTAAGGCATCAAAAACCTCTTAGTGAGCTCCTTCTGTTCTGTGTATGCTATTAAACGTCCAGTAAAATATCTTTAAGTTGACCTATGACATTCATTGTCCATTTGTTCATTTGAGTGTAGTGTTCACTGTTCTGTATTCATTAGGAGGTGTGCTTATAATTGAGTATATACAACTTTTTCTGTGTCATGTAAGCAGTCAGATGCAATATTGGACTGAAATTCTGTCCAAAGTGGAAGGAGCTCTGCTCTGTCGTCACAAAACATGTCACATCTACCAATGTTACGTTTTTGATTTTAAGTATATTGTTCAAACAGCAAATTTATTCTAATGTTTACAGTTTACATTTGAGTGTTCCCTCTTCATAAACTGTACCGGTGCTCTGGTAAAATACCCCCAGGTAAAATAGTCATATGAGGAGAAATACTTTAGAGTAGTTTGTTAATACTACTTATTAATAATTTAGAATACACTGTAAATAAAATAAACAACTGTACAAGATTACATAAAACTAAATGTTTAATAAAATATCACATTGCAGTAGCAAGATGTATTATACAACAAACATTTTGTTCAATTTCATCCTGTCTTTTTATTTAATAATTTAATTAAAGACTTTAAAGGTATTTTGGTGCTTTTTATAGATATAATAGAAATATATACTCTTTTATACATAAAGAAGTTGATTTAAAGACAAAAACAATTAAATTACTAGAACTATGTAAAACTATACTCACTAGTATTGACCTATGGTATTTTATCTTCCTATACGCTCCATACCAATCTTTACAAAAATGGCAGCCATCTTTGACGCCATATTGATTTACTCGGTTCGCCCAAATGTTTGCTAATTTATGCTGCTGATTGTCTGATAAACTTCAGACCAAGACGAACATTTTGATATATAACATGTTTTGTTCTATTTTTGTTACCCCTACCCCTTAAAGTAATCATCGATTTTGGCAATGGTCTCCCTATTATTCAGGTAACATGTATATTATTTTTTCTATACTTTATTTTGTTAGCTATATACATTACTTTTAATAGTTATTAAATGATCAAGATACTTCCAATTTGTTTATTCCGTTAAGTAGCCTTGAGCACATGGTGGCCTATATCATGTTGAGCATTAAACCTTCGAATATTTTTTATGAAATATTGAATGATATTGGCTTACATCGAAAGTCGAAAAGCAAATATTGGCCGGATCAGCAGATCATTAGTGAACATAATTACGGCAATTGTTCCTTATGCATACATCATTACGTGGTCCGGGTATTAAAATTTCATTACCCATCAAACTCCTTCTCCATGAAGCGAAAACGGGGTTTGCTTGGGTATGAAATAAAACCTTAATTTCTGCTTAAAATGTTTGCCTATTTAATAGGTCATTTTAAACAGGTTATCACATTTTTTCAGTAAACAAATGTTTTGAAACGTGTTTTATTGTCAAAATATCCGTTATAAAATCGTGCTAATATAAGCTTTCCCATTGCTTATTATATAATGTCATATATTTGGGAGATATTATTGTTTAAGAATGATCATTTCTGTCGTACATTACAGCGGCATATTAAGGTTTTATTTACTTGGGAGGCAGGTGGGGCCTAAATGAACATTTTCATTCTATCCCCGCCCAACCCTACCACCTCCCCCTTCGTTTTGTTCGCACATATTTTAATGAAAACAATGTCTACTTTTCTTTGCCAATTGATTAGTGTTACGCCCTGTCGGCCACAATCACTTGTGTTGGGCCAAACCATAAATTGGCAAAATATGTGGTGAACAGTGGGAGTGGGGACATACACTAGGCCCGCCACTGCCAGATTATTTAGGTGAGCCTGCCCTCCCTCTCCCCACCTCGTTCCTACGGCTATGCATTACTACGTGCATCGTATGATCAAAACAATTTATAGACAATTACATAAATAAATAACAAGTATTAGTAGCAAGGGGTCAATATGAAATTATATAGACAGGTTGGACAAAAGCACCAGAATGTGTACAGAACAAGTTTGAAGTAATACAAACGTTTTTAGAAAGAAGGCCAAACTGACAAAGTTACCTGGTGCTCTTTTAAGATATTTAAAATGGCCGCCATGCTAAAGATAGTACAAATTAAAAGATGATGTTTTCTCGGTTATTTCTCTTTTTCTTTTTCTGGAATATGTTTAAATTATCTTAACATATAGCTGATGTCGATCACAATCAACATGCAACACGTTACTATTTTAAGAATTTCAAAATGGCGGCAACAGCCAAACACAACATACAGCAATAACATTTGCAAAAGATCTTAATAACTTAATAACTTGGTATGTTTTAATAGCTTAACAATGCCGAACACATATCATTTGCGAAACCAATTAGATTGTAAAATGTCCACACTTTTCCTACTGTCCTATAAATGAAACTAGAGGCTGTTTATTAACCCACCACCCACCCACACCCTACACCCAACACACACACACGGCAAAAATAAATAGAAACACATAATTGTCATTTCGATGTGGCGCCTACTAATGATGTGTTGTCAACCACCATATATGTGTCCATGTCGTGTCTGTCTGGCCACTGCCATCGAACACATTGATAGTAAATGCATAGATTGAAGTAGTGTGTAGATAGTTGCAAAAAAGCCATAAATGTTTGATTACTGCTGCTGTAGCAGCTTTCTTAAAGAAGAGAGTCAAGTGTTGACGCACACATATTTAAGATTCTTTTGTCTGAGACTATAATAATTCATAATATAAAAAGTCGATATAAAAATCGAACAGGAAAAGTAGCATTCCAGGACGACACTAAACCACAAGTCAAGTGCAGGTTTGAAAAGTCAACTAACGTATGTTCCATCAAACATTTCCTTTTAGATAAGACCCTGGATTTCAATCAATAGGAATTTCGGGAACAGATACTAATTTAGTATTGAGTTCAACAGCAATTACACTCATATAACATTCGGGTAGAATATATATATGTATTTATAACTCTTATCTGTGAACACTTGTGTTCTTTCATTTGTTGGATATGGTTGGGGACTATGAAATGACCCTTTAGCAGCGGTGCTCAAGAGGGTATTTTCAATGTTTTCCAAATGTCCAACAGGAAACAATACATTTTTTTAACTGTTGGGGACATAAAACATTTGATATGTCTGCATAGTTACAAACAGCGTTTGCCAGTGACGTTTCAAGAGTACGGTTTGTTTGAGACCATGATATCATTTTTTTTTTATCTTGTATGCATACATACATTGGGGACCTATAAAAGTAACATGAAGCGACATCGACATTGAACACAAGATGTCATGGATCTGACTCAATCTGACATTATTTTGAGAATGATGCGTCAAACAGAAGGAATCTTAGAATAGTGTTTCTTATGTTTTGTTCAGCTTTCTCACGAGTTACGACATTTTCGTCATAATCATTGACCCACTGACCTTTCGGCATTGAGTGCTGCTACAGTAAGGAGGAATTTTACATCGTTCTCATACTTTTAGAAAGGTAGTTTTCTAATTTCCAAGACCAAAACTTTTTGAGTAGTATAACGGCGTAAACTGAAATTGCATAGGTAAACACAATGTTTACAAGCAAGTTTCCTTTTCAATATTTTGTTTGCGTTCTGGTACTGGTTACATACATCCCATTGTGCCTAGTTGTAACCAGTGTCTTCCATGGTGTTTTTGGATATATGCACGGGGGAGGATGTGATAGTGGGAGGGGATGTTCGAGGGGGACATGGGAGGAGGACACCGCCCGCGCCGCTGGTGGGGGTCCTGGGAAGCCTCCCACTGGAATATTTTTGAAAACTGAACCATAAATAAGTAGTTTTGAGCGACTTACTAGAAACTGATTTTGAAGCTATTCTAATTCTCCAGTGTTAACTATACACACTCACCCTAATACCCCCACACCGTCTGACCACCCCCACACACTCCGTCCGTCTGTCCGTAGTCGCAATTCTTGTCCGGGCTATTTCTCAATAACTCGAGTGGACATGCGTATACGATCATGACGTTCCGGTTCGATAATTTTCCTTGAGTTATGGCCCTTTGTAGTTCTAACCCAATTCTTGTCCGGATTATTTTTCAATAACTCCTTCGTAGAATTTCGCGAATCTTGCTAGGAAGTATCAATATCGAGTGGACATGCCCATACTATCAAGACGTTCGGGTTTGATAATTTTCCACTGAGATATGGCCCTTAGTATTTCAAATATATGTATGTATATATATATATAATACGAAATTCTTGTCCGGGCAATTTCTCTTAAAACTCCTTGTTAGATAACTTTCCACTGAGTCATGACCCTTTGTATTTTTAATGCATTTCGTACTTGGTAGTGAAATAGAAAATTATTGTGCGCGCTATTTCTCTAAAACTCCTCGTTAGAATTTATTGAAACTTGCTAGGAAGTATCAAGTGGAGATTTGCATACCTTCATGACGTTCCGGTTCAATAATTTTCCACTGATGGCCCTTTGTATTTTTAATGCATTTCATACTTGGAAGTCAAATAGAAAATTCTTGTTCGGACTATTTCTGTAAAACCCCATGTTATAATTTCGTGAAACTTGCCACGAAGCATCAATATCAAATGGAGATGCGCATATTATCGTGACGTTCCGGTTCGATAATATTCCACTGAGTTATGGCCCTCTGTATATCTAATATATATAATACAAAATACTTGTCCGGGCAAAACTCCTTGTAGAATGTATTGAAACTTGCTAGGAAGTATCAATATCAAGTGGAAATGTGCATTCTATCATGACGTTCCGGTTCAATAATTTTCCACTGAGTTATGGCCCTTTGTATTTTTAACGCATTTCATACTTGATAGTCAAATAAAACATTATCGTTCAGGCTATTTCTCTAAAACTGGCCCTTTGTATTTTTAATGCATTTCATACTTGGAAGTCAAATAGAAAAGTCTTGGCATGGCTTTTTATCTATAATTTATGTCTATATACTCCGGCGACAGTTCTAGTTTGTCTTGGTTTTATATAATAAGGACAAATCAATGACAATCAATATTCGATCTTTTCTGACGTCGTTCCGTTACAGTTTATATTGACCAGAGTGCACGTGTACAGCTAAATAATGTTGAATCAGGTGGCACAGTAACTAGCAAGAACATGTTACTCAATTTTCATTGAAAATGTACATTTTAAAAAAACGTTGTTACCTTTAGCGGAGATAACATAGATGTTACCTTTAGGGTTAACATGAAAAGTTGTTACCTTTAGCGTTAGCGTTGTTACCTTTAGCGAAAGAGGTGTTTGTTACCTTTAGCGGAGGTTGTTACCTTAAGCGTTGGAATTGTTGCCTTTATTGGCGGTTCTTTCCTTTAGCGGAATTGTTACCTTTAGCGTTGTTACAACTTCACATTGCACAAAGAATGACGTTTTCAACTGAGGCAGATCTATAATCATGTTTATTATTGAATTATTAAACGAATTAGCAAAAATATATGATGCGATGGTTTGCCGAGCAAACACCAGAAACCGTCATTGAAGATGAAATTGTGTTCCACACCCTATGGCCGTAAATTATTTGATAAAATATCATAGAATTGAATAAAGTCTCGTCAAACAACGAAAATTAGAAATAAAATATGGTTTACTTACTTAACATAAAAGCAATGCAGACCAAAACAAGTCCAGAGAAAAAAAACGCCAATCGTTTCCTAATAAACATGGTTCCGGAATACTTAAGTACTTTCCACAGTATAATTAAACTGCCTATAAAAGTTCCCTTTCTAACAACATTTGATCACGACGGTTGAAAACGTGTATTTTTCCAGCGGTTTAAACAATAGAAGGGAAATCGATGTGATACGTTTGATGCGCGCACATAAGCGAATACTTTTATTCGAGCAGAGCAGATTGTATACAATCAATGGAAGTCATCTGGATATTGTGTGCAGTACACTTACTTCTCGAAGTATCTAGCATCAGATCGCACACATGTTGCTGATCCTAATCCCTGTAAGAGAAATGTGAGAATAAAAGAAACAGGTTTTTGAAATACAAAATCTATACGTATCAGATGACAGCTTTAGAATATATCAATCGCAAATAAATGTCATATATTTCTCGTTTTGACGAACTGAAACAGTAATCACGTTTTCTATTATTATTTCAAGCGAAGAAAACAAGCAACACCCACACGACCTATTTCCGTCATGTTGAGCGAAATCGAGGTTTGCTCTCTACAGATAAAACAAGAACAAGAAAAGATATAATGTAAACGCTATATATGTGGACAGTTCTATGCAAGTGCTTGGTTTTGCATATGCAATCCAAAGCTAACATTCCATATAAGCTACCTACCCATAATGTTTCATTCCAATATCTCATTCCTAACTAAAGTTATTGAGCGGAAACCATTATTCTATTTTTAGTAACAGTGACATTGACCTTGACCCCAACTGCAATCCCAAACTTGCTTTTCATATAAGCTACATACACATCAAGTTTATCGAACTCGTCAAGTTTGGTTGAGATTGCTCCAGAAATGCGGCCTCTATTGTGCTCACAAGCCACAGGGCGGTCACAATAGCTCACGTTTGAGAGCACTTGGTGCTCAAGAGAGCTAACAAATTACTTTTTATGTTTATATGCTACTGTACATTTTGAGAGGAAACAATGGAAAGCTTTATGTATGTTACTTTATTCATTAAATTTCTAAATATAATTATATTCCACTATAAAATTTCTCAGAATCGACTACAAGTAGATTTTTCCCAATTTTGACGTTCACGACGATATTTTTCCCAAGTGAGGGGACCCCAATTCCCAAAATAGAACACTGGAGCCGATCCGACGGACGAGCCTAAGGTCTTCCCCAAGAACATACAGACAAAGCTCAGTGGCACCACAGAGGATTGAACCCGGGGCCTCCGGTTACAAAATCCGCCACGCAAACGACTGCGCCACGCCAGCCCCCAAAGTACAAATTTAAAGATGAATAAAAGGTTAAATAAGACATCACAAACACCAAAGGGTTGACAATAGGGCTACCGCCTTGGAACGGTCAGTGGCAAAAAAGGCCGCTGGGGGTTTAAACCAGGTTCTAGGGTGCACCAATCCTCAAACTTACCCTACTGCCAACCCAATAAAATAGGACAGTTAATAAAGAAATCCCCGCCATGAACTATTCTCTAACAAACAAAAAAAGGCAGCATTAATAGGCAATATAAGTAAAACATAAAGATGCTCATGTATATATGAATACAAAAAGCAGTAGCCTAAAATTCCACAAAGAAGGTACTCAGTGACTTGACAGATGCCAGAGAAACAAGAGAATAAACCATTGAGGACACGACAAGACAATACTGTAGACAAACATCAAACGCCACCGTCCTTTTGGGCTTTAGGTAGACGTCATCATAGGGTCCACAGCCTGTCCGGTCATCGCACAATCAAAGAGGAAAGCATAGTGGCGAACTGTAAACGGGTCCACCACCAAGGATGCAGTGTGTTGCAAAATGATAGGGGCAATACCTCTTTTGATAAACCTTTTAATAAGTTTAACAAAGATAGTATGAAAGTGATCATGACCAAGGATCTTACGAAGTTTGTAAATCACGTCACCATAGAATTAAGGTTGTGATAGTCCTTGTCGCAGAAGCGTTCTTAAGTTACTTTTATATTTAGAAAGAAGATCAGGGTTACGATAATACAATTTTGAAAAGGTTTTACGAAGTTTATGGTAACGGAAACCCTGGTGGAGTAGCTTTTTAGTTATACAACGATTACGAATATTAAAGTCCTCAACTTGAGTACAAGCTCTAGAAAAACGAATAAGTTGAGACACATACACCCCATAATAGTCCTTGAGCTGGCTGTAGACCCACTCCACCAAAACCCATGGGGAATTTTGTAGGGTATGATTTTCTGACTGAACATACGATAACCTTCAAAGTGAGACATGTATGCCATCTGAGCGTTGGCGCGTTTGTGTGTAACAAACATGACAATTACGTTACCATAGCAATTCCGAAACACTTCCAATAAATTTGAATATGAGTAAAAAATGTGCATAACTTTTATGAACAACAAATACTATCTATATTTATGTTATTTATGAATTGCTTAGTTTAGACAGTCTTTTCAACATAATGAAATTATGAAAATATACTGTAGTTTACGTTACACCCTGTTCGTTATCAAAAAATCATAAATACACTTAATAATAACTAGACCGTAAGTTCACAAAAGACGCCATTCCCACTCTGGGGGAATTTTGAAGGGTATGCTTTCCTGAAAGGGTATGCATTTTCTACAAAATGAAGTATTTTTGCCAAATGAGACTGGGGATATAAGGGCGTGACATCCATTTGAAATACGTTACCATTATCATGTTTTGAAAATGTAATACTCAAAAAGAGTTTATTTGCAACAAAACGGTATGTATATTTTAAATTATTTATCAAACATATTAAAACAAAATCTAATGCAATAAACTAAATTTCCAACAGACAATATAGTTTACGTTACGTGACATACTCATGAAATTTAAATTACCATTAAATGTTATTTGTCCTAAATATATTTTCAGAAACAAAGGCTCTAGTTCTTTACTGAATCAGTGACTATTTTAATAATAAAATGTTATTTATTGAATCAATATATAAAAGAATGAATAAATCAATAAATAAAACGTGTGTGTGTGGAGAGAGAGAGAGAGAGAGAGAGAGAGAGAGAGAGAGAGAGAAAGAGAGGAGAGAGAGAAAGAGAGCTACGATATGTAAAATAAACACAAAAAATATGTTATCATTTGGAAATTTCCAGAAATAAAGGTGCTAATATTTAATTTTAACTATGATTTGGCAGAGCTGGTGTTTCACATACTTACCAAAACACACTGAGTCGACTTTGTGACAGACACTTGCGTCCCTAGATCTATCAAGTAGTTTGAGTGCAAGAGGCGTGGTGAAACTGCAACTTTCCTTTTGTCAGGGCCAAAAACGAAGATCTATTCCGATTTGAAGAGTTACATGCGTAATCACGACAATTCGACACAATTCATTTATCTCGTTTGGGGCCAGTGGAAAACAGACAAATATGCACCAAACCTCCAAGTCCATGAAACCTACTTCGTACGAGAAAAAATGGCCCAGCTTACCAACTAGTAGATAACAAAAAGTATGTCATTGCTGATGATCAGAAAGATATGTTGTCATCATAGGAGGAAGCAGACATCCGACTGAACATATCCCTATCAATCCTCACCAACATCAGAAACAATCGAGGTGTGTTCTCCTGACACAGACATACTGATCCTGCTTTCAAAATTTGTTTCAGTAATACAACCGTATCTCATGTATGGCACTGGGATGATTAAAAAAGAAAATGTTGAATGTGAAACATATTGTAAAGGTTAATGGGTCTGATATATGCACTTTACCACCCACACTACATTGCTTTACAAGCTGTGTTACAACTAGTGGTTTTGTAGGGAGAGGCAATGCTGTCCCATTGAAGATGATTAAAAAGCACAGAGAGTTTGTTTAAAGTTGGACTGCTCGAACAGCAGAATGAATGTTCGGATGATCTTCGAATAAAAAGTACGGAGTTCACGGAGAGGATAGTGTGCCTCCTATATGGCAAACCTCTTTACACGGATGTCAAATATGTTTACGCGAAATTCAAAGGACACAACTAGAGTTTTTTGCCGCCGTGTCAATTTTCTATAATCATGCATATGAACATGCACACATACAAGTGTTTTGTGGCAACATACTGATCAACATAAACCAGACCTACCAGACGCCACCAGAAACAAATGAGAGAAGATAAAGTTATTGAATTTGACTTTACTATTGGAGATATTGCATCAAAATAGTTGGTTGACATCATGTTCAAAGAGCCTGACATTGAAAAAGGAAGCAATAATCGGCGGGACGATATGGAATCCAAAAAAATTGATTGAAGAAAGAGATGACAATGTACGGAGGAATTATGAGCTGAAATGGTGTAATATATTTCCATGAAAATGCATGCTATCTCATAGAGCTATACATTTATATTTGTTAGTAACGTAAATAAAGTTCAATTCCTTGTGTGAATATGTTGAAATTGCTTAATGTGTTACATTTGATTAATATATGAATACATTAGCAGTTAAAATTGTGCATACAATTTGCTATTTTTCTTTGAATTTGGTAACGGAAAAGTTTGGTAACGTAAAAAGTTCAAAAGAGTCGTGTAAATTATATACAAACTTCATTTCATTCAATGTTTTTATTTCATACTTAGATGTGGTATTTAAATAAAATGATGTAAACTTAATCGTACGTAACGTTTAATACGCGAGGTAACACATATTGACACTGACATAATTTCATGTCTGTTCAAACTTTGTTGGAATGTTGTATTAACATCTGTATAAGCTAATTGGCTAAATTTTCTAGATTTCAGGTAATACACAGACGATTATTATTAATTATCTAAAACAACACACAATGTAACAGACAATACAAGAACCAAACATTGTTCACATCACGGATACATATGTCTATTATAACTAAGATGTTTGAAGTAATTTTCGAATTTAAAATATTAATGTTCTTAATTTTTTTAAACCAAACACCTTCATCCAACAAGGTAACATACAATACGACAGACAGACAGATATTTTTATTGATTTAAACTTTACAAGTTTATCATCATATACAATTACGGTAACGTAGACTTAACAACGCAGGTATCAAAGGTATAATCATTACGTGAATCGAAATTTTGTTGTTTAAAAAGCATAAATAATGTTTAAAATGGGTTGTTACAATCAATTGCGGAATGCTGCACTAAAACTTTAATAGTTTAATAGTTTATTGGATGATTTGTTCTATTATTTCTTTTAATAATGATGCAGAAAATAGAAAATTATTTAAAACTCACAATGTAACGGACATTACAAGAGCCAAACATTATTAACATCATGGGCACATATGTCTGTGATATCTGTAAGGTTTGGAATAATTTTCGGATGTAACATCATTAATGTTCTTAATGTCTTACGTTAAAAAAATAATAAAACAAGGTAACGTAAATTACGGTATCGTAGAGTTAGAAACGCACTTATCCAAGGTATAGAAAGTAAGTGAAACGAACATTTGTGTTTTAAAAGGCATGAATAATGAAGACAATTGAAAATACCAACCATTTTTAGTCTTCAAAATGCAGTAAAATTAATTATTATTTTATTGGTAACGTATTCTACCCTCTGAACACGAAAAAGTCTCAACGCTCAGATAGCACACATGTTCCAAAATGTTCTACACATAATGGGCTTTCCGAAAAATAGGGTGTACAAAATCCCCCCTTGGTGGGGAGGGTCTCTCCCACTAGCTTACAGCCTATAAAAAGTTGCTCGGGGATTAACAATATCAAAATTAAAATCATATTTCTTGTCATATATTTTGCTAATTATTTCACCATTTTCAATGCAGAGATGTAAATCAAGAAAAGAAGGGTTAGTATCAGAAATATGTTAAGTTGAAGTTTTTTAGGTTATATACTATTAACCATAGTAGAACATAAAGGGTTGTCAATGTTTAATATGTCATCCAGATACCGAGAGATGTCATTTGAGGCCTCAATAACATCTTCCCGGGTATTTGTTGAAAGACACAACATGAAGTCTCTTTCATAGCAATATAAAAACAAATCTGCAACAAGTGGTTCAAATTCGTACCCATATGGATTCCAACAATTTGTCTATAAACGTCGTTCCATACCTGACGAAAATATTATCTAATAGGAAGATTAGTGCTTCACGAACTTCTTGGCAAGTCCACATATATATTTTATTATTTTATTAAAGTGACAAATAACATCGTTACAAAATATTACATATACAAATCAATACAGTATAATATAGGCCATATTAAATAAACAAATGAATACCCAGCCTAATGAGACTTATTAGTCACTATAGAAATATCAATTGCATTATTGATTTTACAACTCAGTTAATAGGTATAACAGAAGTAAACAAGAAAAATATAATAACAAAAACAGGATAGATCAACTGACATAACTAAATATACAACTGCTTATTGTTCTCCAAAATACAAAACTTAATTAATAATACATTTTGCATATAACAGCCTATTAATTTGACAGGTAGTATTCTGTATTTCCTCCATGTATAGGAGAGCATAGATACCCGTTGTTGAGTGAAGACAAGTTTTAACCCAGTAAATGAAAACACTCACTGACGGTCCGTATTACCAATGTGCTTGCATTCTTCACCAAAAAAAATTCTTAGTAAAATGGTCAATATGATTTTTATCATAATGATTACTACGTACATAAGGTTACAAGCAAGACATATAAGTTTACAAACAGGAAGAAATAAAACTATATATACATATATATATATATATACATAACAGCCCATTAAGTAGACTGACATGGATATTGTTCATCGACAGCTAAAGAGTATTATAGTACACATTAAGTTGTACGATTATTAAGGCATTTATAATAAACTGTCCCGTTTTTAATAGAATCCTTTTATTTGTTAAAAGCACTTTAATTTTGTCTGCCTCAGTAGCTGTGTGGACACAGTTCATTTAATTTATGCAAAAGTTCAATTCGAGAGGCACTGTGCCTCTCGCAGTACAATAAAAAGTGATTTTCGGTTTCTTCACACTGAGCATGACGGTGTTTACATATTTTATCTTGTCTTGGTATCGACCTAATTCAATTTATATTGGCAATGAACCTGCTCCTAATTGAGCAATCACAGAGCGCATGTGTTTCTTTAAATTTAACAGCACATAATATTCGCATTCATATGTATCTTTAAAAAGTTTCTAATTGCTCAATTTGGTTTGAGAATTAACATCAGTGAGCCATTTTTCATTATACATTGTCATCAGATCGTATTGCTAAATCCTTGTAATGATAAATTATCAGAGGTTGAAACACTGTTAATTTTTTTAAAAATAGTTTTAATATCATGCGACCAATTGTTTTTATATTTTGAATATTCCCAAAAAAAAAGTCGTTTTCGTAAAGAAATATAAAAAGATCGGACAGGGTTTTTCTATTATTATTCATAGATATCAGTCGTTTGCATAAACGTAAGCTGTTTAATTGTCTTATAATTTTAGATGTTATCCAGCCAATATCACCATGAATAGCGGGATTAGAAGGACATTTATGTACACCGAGGAAAAATCGTATTACTCTATTGTGTAATGTATCTGACTTAGAGTAACATTTATACCCCAAAACGCTTGAGGCATAATCCATAATTGGAACAATTTTACAATCCTATATTTTGGAGTATAATGAATTCATTATAACAACCTTATTATATAAATTAGAAACTAATGACGAAAATGCTCTACCAGTAGATTCGCTCAAAGCATTTGCTGTTTCAGTAAAATCTAAAAACTCATTTAATATGATACCAAGGTATTTGTAGTTTTCATTAATTTCAAGCTTGTTATTACCAATGTGAAATTCAAAAGCTGTCCTTTGTTGGCTTTTTTTGCGAAACTGTACTACTTTCGTTTTACTTATATTAACTAACGAAGATAAAAATATCGGACAGAGAAAGCAGCATTCAAGGACGACAGTCAACCAAAGAACACAAGGCAGCATCAATAGGCAATATAAGTAAAACACAAATATGCTCGTGTAAATATAATACAAAAAAACCAATAGAGGTACTCAATGACTTGGCAGAAGCCAGAGCAGTAAGAGAATAAACCATTAAGGGAACGACAAGAAAGATCATAGACAAACATCAGACGCCACCGTCCCAATGGGCTTTAGGTAGGCGTCATCTTAGGGTCCACAGCCTGTCCGGTCATCGTAAAATTAAAGAGGAAAGCATAGTGGCGAACTTAAAAAAGGGTCCACCACCAAGCATGCAGTACGTTGCAAAATGATAGGGTCATAACCTCTTTTGATAAAAAATTTAACAAGTTTAACAAAGATAGTATGAAAGTGATCATGACCAAGAATCTTACGAAGTTTATAAATCACATCACCATAGAAGTCAGGTTGTGATAGTCCTTGTCGCAGAAGAGTCCTTAAATTATTTTTATATTTGGAAAGAAGATCAGGGTTACGATAATAAAATTTTGCAAAGGTTTTAAGAAGTTTATGGTAACGGTAACCCTGATTGAGTAACTTTTTAGTTATACAAAGATTAGGAATATTAAAGTCCTCAACTCGAGTACAAGCTCTAGAAAAACGAATAAGTTGAGACACATACACCCCATAAGAAGTTGCTCGGGGAACATCCCCATCCAAGTGGGTATAATTAACAATGTCAAAATTAAAATCATCTCTCTTGTCATAGATTTTGCTAATTATTTTACCATTTTCAATCGAGAGATCTAAATCAAGAAAAGAAGCGTTATTATCAGATATATTAGCTTTGTTAAGCTGAAGTTCTTTAGGATAAATATAATTAACCATAGTTGGAAAGAAAGGGATGTCAATGTTCAATATGTCATCCAGATACCGAGAGGTGTCATTAAAGGCTTCAATAACATCTGCCTGTGTATTACTCAACATGAAATCCCTTTCATAGCAAAATAAAAAAAAATCTGCGACAAGTGGTGCACAGTTCGTACCCATAGGGATATCAATAATTTGTCTATAAACGGTGGTTACATACCTGACGAAAATATTATCTAATAGGAAGATGAGTGCTTCACAAACTTCATAGCAAGTCCACATAGTAACATTTGATTTTTACAGCACCAGATGTTAAGAAAATTTATCATTAACTGTAAATTAAGTTAAGATGGAGCTATTAACACAATTTTGTCTGCAAAAAGAAGAATTCCTATTTTTATATCATTTCCTATTTCAACATCAAGATACAAATGTTAAATTTCTAACACAAGATCATTGATAAAGATAGAGAAAAGTGTCGGAGAATTTACGTCCCTTTGTTTTACACCTGAAAGTATATCAAACAAATCAGTGCAGCTTCCATTTACATTAACTGCTGCTTTACATTCAATATATAGACTCTTTATGGATTTTGATAAGTTACCAGAAACGTTTTTTATATACAAAATATCCATATTTATCCGGTCAAACGCCTTCATCATATCTACAAAACATGTAAAAGTATGCACATTTTCGGATTTTCTGTTTCTAATAATGGATGTCAAGGAAAACATATGATCTTCGCAAGATCTGTTCTGTCTGAAACAGTTTTGTTTGTTGACTAATAAATCATTTGTTTCTAGATATTTTACTAAACGAGTATTTAAAACGTTTGTGTATAATTTACAAGACGTAGGTATTAAACTAATACCTCTATAATTAGAAGGAATCCTTGGATGATTTTGTGCATTTTTGAGGATTGGTCTGATAACGGACCTTGACCAAACAGAGGGAATACAGTGACTTGACATACATTCATTAAATAATTTACATAACAGATTAACAGACAAATCGTTTTTAAATACTTTATATGGTTAACAATCTATTCCTACGGCTTTACCTGACTTGGGCAGAAAAATAACTGTTCTACACTCTGCAAGAGTTATCGGTAATTCAGTTCATCTTGATGATTTAAATTGATATTAACATCAGCTTCAAAGTCACTGGAGTTAACATTTTTACTCGAGTCACCAGCATTATAAATTTCTAAAAAATCATGTTGCCATCTATGTAACACCTCGTTTTTATCATTAATAATTTCCCCATTTTCAAGCTTTACTTCCATTGGTAATTTGTTGTTTGTTTTATTTCTACCTAGAGTCTTCAATTTATTCGTTTGTTTGTTTCGCTTTTTGACCTCGTCATTAGATTTTCTATATTCCTTATCAAACGTTTTCCTTTTTATACGAAATTCTACAAGTAACCTTGACTTTTTAGCTCAATAAGTACATTTTAAATAACACTTTTATCTTTTCTATATTCATAAAATAATAAAGATAAATGCTCTTTCCACCAGGGTTTGAGGATACGTTGATTCCGTCAATAATAAGGCCATTATCGATTAGTGTAACTAGGTCAGACTCGCTACCACATCTCGCTACCACATCTCGCATTTATGTCCCCTAGATAAAGACAAAAAAAAAAGGTCATTTGTTCTGTAGATCACATTCGTTAAAAGATCAAAGAACTCCTGCGAAGCTCGACCATTTACATTATTTTCAGGTGGCAGATAACATACGCATATAATAAAGCAAAAAAACGGAAGATTTATCTTCGAATTCTACGGCTAAAACATCTCTAAAATTATTATCATATATATTAATCTCATAAATATCAGACAATAGCTTTTAACAGAAACACCAGTACATCATCCCCAGTAGAATGAACTGGAGTATACGAATTAGTGCTAGAGATAAAACATTGACGTAATGTAGGCGACAAACAATAATTACTTTATTAGCTGCTTTATCAGCAGGAACTAAAACAAATGTAATATGAAATTCTTGAATACCCGATTTTAAATTACGAAAGGAAAACCTAGGTCTCGGAGGAAGTAAAGAGGGGTTAGCATTATAAAAGTTAAAACGTGTAGGTATAACTTTAAAAATTGACTTTTTCCAAGTAGAAAGAGAGTTTGGGTCCGCATGTTCTCTACGACACCATTTTATACTAAAATCCTCAATGGATTGAGCGATCTGTCCACGACAGGCATTCAAATCGATTCTATACTTAGGTCTTTTAGTTACTTGTTCACATTGCTGCATTTGTATTACTTGTAATATTTGATTTTTTATTCATTGATGTATTTTGGTTATGATCAAATAATTGTTGCCTGTTAGGGGCTTAGCTAAAGCGTTGCTAGTGTTGTCCCGGGGCAAATTTCATGAACTTGTTTTATTCCCAGATACGCTGTGATTCGTGTTTTCCCACTATTTTAAATCTTATTTGACGCTGAAATGTTGATGATATAGTCTGAATCCTTATATCCTCTCGCCCCTACTTTTTCGTTTGTTTGTTGTTTGAGGTCATTGTCGTGTAAAACGGCGACAAAAAACGTCATGCAGCGCGCTGCGAGGAAAGTAAGTTCGGTTAATGTCTATTGCGGGCCCATAGTTTATTTTATGGTACTGTCGACGGAAGACAGGTCGTAAAGAGAGAATTATCTCAAGGCGCAAACGATTTCTGAAAGGAGACTGTATATGGCATTTGATCCTAGAGGATCATTATTAAAATTCCTGGGAGTGGGGTGGGGCCTGGGATTTATTTTGAAAAAATATTCTGGCCCTTAAATTGTTGAAAAAAAATATCCTGGCTCTGACCTGAGGGGAAAAAAATAAACAGTCCCTCAAATTGTTGAAAAAAAATAATCCAGCCTTCTCTCATATTCTTCGAAAAAAATAATCTTGTTGTGAGTCCAATTAGAGGATAAAAATAACCTGGCTCCTATTCAGTCTATGATAAATGTAGATCTACTCCATTAGCCACTGGATTCAGCATGAAAATGTTTAACCACAATCTGGCTATATCCGCAGCTTCTGCTCAGAAGTTTATCGAAATCTCCAGTTGAAATGAGTTTAGAAGACTGTGAGTGATACTATTCATGGTTGTAATACATGTGATGTACATAGATCATGGTAGTAATAAATATGGTATACATATTTCATGGTAGTTATAAATGTGATAAATGTGGTATACACTGGCAATGGTGGTAGTACATGTGTTGTATAAAGTGTTATTAAGTGGTCGTGGTAGTAATTTGGTATAAATTGGTCATGGTAGTAATGAATGAGATATTCATGTAAAGTCCTGGTTATAATTATTGTGGTATACATAAGTCATGGTTGTAATAAGGCCATTATTTTTTTATATAAATTTGTTTTACGAACCCTCCTACCACAAAACGAAATTCGTTATATTATTTTTCCATATTGTTTTTACCTCCTCCCAGATTTTAATAGAACATTTCATTCCCGTCCTTTAAATTAAAAGAATTAAACTATGCTTTACCAATGTTTTATTTTTTATTTGTTTCCCTTCCTCCTACAGCAATTCTCTGTCTTGATGGTTCGTAAAACAAATAATAAAAAATAATGACTTAAATGTGTTATACATTGGTCATGGTAGTATGTAAATATTGCAATCCTGTGAGGGTGACGGTGAATATTTGTAAACCTTCTAAGGTTATTTGTTTTATTATACTGAAAAATATGTTTGAAAAAGAAATTTGGTCCTGCTAAATATTCCTTTGAAATAAAACAGGACTCGAACGTATGACTGTAGCATTGAGAGATATACATGACACAAACAAGAGTAGATCTAAACACAGATATGTTACCTTTTATTACAATTTTCAAATTACATGCACAACTGATTCAATTATATTATGTTGTTGTGTCGGGGGTAAAAACGGCGATTCGGTTGGGTTACAGGAAACAAAACACTTTCTTGTTTAGGCCTAAGGTAGTTAATTTACCGTGACTTTGATGATTATCGTCAACAAACGATTTGTCGACTTAAAAAAAAAAATCCACGTAAAAAATTGTAATTAGGGATATGAATCGTGAAATTCTCAGTAGCGTACTACCTATTAGGCCAAAAGGCCCGGGCCTTCACATCATGTTCACATACATGGTTGCAAAAATATAAAACGAAATAATTGTGTATGAACATCATGTTCACTCCGAGTTGTGAGATTAAATCACAACGGTATCCCGAGAACAATGGTACTCCGAGTTGTGAGAATGAAGTATAACGGTATCCCGAGACCAGTGGTATTCCGAATTGTGGGAATAAATAACAACGGTAACCCGAGACCAGGGATACTCCGAGTTGTGAGGAGCACAAAGATGTATAAGTTATGTTTTGTATATGTGTAGTCTATATGTCTCTACTACAAGTTGTGTGTAAAACATATGTTCTTTTAGTTGAAGTTTTTGGAACAAGGAAACTTCAGGGAGAATTTGTCACTTTACAGTGACATTCCATGTTTACATTTGTATATT
Organism: Cyrtodaria siliqua; assembly: GCA_037043455.1. Taxonomy (NCBI): domain Eukaryota; kingdom Metazoa; phylum Mollusca; class Bivalvia; order Adapedonta; family Hiatellidae; genus Cyrtodaria; species Cyrtodaria siliqua. Next base: position 54,790 of record JAWPHD010014458.1, read on the forward strand.
ATAAATCTTTGTGCAGCGGTGGATATGGCTGTCTTTCAGACTACACTTGTTTTCATTTGATTTTAGAGGCGTCCGTGACCGAGTGGTTAACGTCTCTGACTTGAAATCACTTGCCCCTCACCGCTGTAGGTTCGATCCTTCAGGGGCCTAGGAATCTTTATGTGAGGAAGCTATCCAGCTGGCTTGCGGAACGTCGGTGGTTCTACCCAGGTGCCCGCCCGTGCACGAAAATTGCCCGGAGGGGCACCTGGGGTCTTCCTCCACCAATGGAAGCTGGAAAGTCACCATATGACCTAAGCTGTTGGTGCGACTACAAAATCCAATTGAATCAATCAATCATTTGATTTTAATCATACTTGCATTGTAGGTCGATATAAATGCAAGGTTGTTTCCTATTTCAATTCAGCTATGTTGGTCAAAGGATCTATGAATTGCCTCCCCTTGAGTTGGCAAAATTAGCCGTCTTGACCTTTTTGACACTATATTCATTTCTAATGACTCAAACTTTGACAGGTGATGACACTTTAACACCTGTGAAGATATGGTTCAGATATGATGAAGCGTTTCGGATATTAATTTTCATTATAACCAATCATTCCCTTTGTTCCCTTCTTTATTTCTGTATATACCTTACCTTATCTTGTTTTAATCGCCTTACTTCCAGATACATATACATTTAACAATGCATTGATGTATTATTACATGCAATGATGTATTATTATTAAGACGGGTTGACACATTTTCAGTCCATCCATTTCCATTACCATGATTACATGGATGCACAAATCATAGTTCACCATGCTCTCTGTACCTTCGGTACTTTGATTTCTTATGTAACTGTTCTGACCGGTTTGTGATACTTTGTATCACTGTTTTCTTGTTATTATTATTGTTTGAGTCAGAAACTGGGACCATAGTAACTACTACATTCAAGGATCTATTTCCACCGTCATATGCAAATTATGTTCAGGATGGCTCAAATTTTCGTACTAAACTAAGCTCCCTCCCTTTCGGTTTCTTAATGGTGAAGATTTCACTTCATAGCCTCTATCTTATACATAATAGACAACTCTGAAAAACTTAACACCTTTTTATTTTAAAGGAACATTCCCGTTTTCATCTATTTTAGAATACGGCACGGCATCTTATAATCAGTGATTGTTTTGGGATTGTTTTGGGACAATCAGCACCTCATATCACCCATCTACCCCTTTAATAGCTCCTTTTGTCCATACTTATTTTTATTTAAATGTCCTCTTTCTCTTTTGTTGATATTGTTCATGGATACCTCTCTGCTATTTGTTCAGAGAATGCTTATATGAAGAGCGATAACTCTTTTTCTGATGCTATATCAGGGATATTATGTGTTGTTTTCTCGAAAGCGAATTCTCAAGCTGCGTTGGCCTCCTTCGACTAATAAAAGGCGGAATATGACATCACAAACATAAAAGGGCTGACAATAGCGCTACCGCCTTGGACAGGTCAGTGGTAAAAAGGCCTCTGGGTGTTTAAACCACAAGCCACAAAGTAAGTACTCAATGACTAGGTAGAAGCCATAGCAAAAGAGAATAAACCGTTAAAGGTCTCACTACAGAATTACCTCCCTTGACCATGACGGTAGGAAGATTCGTACACCGTAAAAAACTAGGGCTGTGTTAATCGGTTTGCTCTCAACTTGGAAATGTGCAATCATTCTCTTATTTCTGCCTTCAGGTGACAATATTGGAACATGTTCATGACTTCTGCCAAGTTTGGATGCCACTGGGTGATTTTCGAGGAAGATATGATAATTTGAAAATGGGTAGGAATACAGTTGAATTATCAGTGAAATGGAGCTAGTTTTGAGGGGTGCTGAAAAAGACTGGAATTTAAAAAAATTTAATCTGGTCAACTTTTGATTTTTTGTGGATATTCTGAGCTTCAGAGGAAGGTTTGCAGATTGAGGGGAGATTTAAAGACCAATGGACATTGTATAGTATGTTTGCAGTGGTCCACAAGTGACCGTTTCTACATATATTATATAGTGTTGATTAATTCACTAGTGAGACGTTAAACAACCCTCATCTGGATCAGTGAACGGCTTGATAGAAAGCGTTTGTTGTTGCCAGAGTGGATTTTTTATAGTGAAATCTTGATTTTAGAGTGAAACATGGCATTTCTAAGGTATAATATGGATTTTGATAAGTATTTGATGCTTTTGCAATGTAAAATAGACTACTTTGCTTCTAGTCGGACTCCGTGCATGCGTTAGAACCGTCATTTGGGACTTAATAGATGAATCTGTGGTCAGAAAGTTTCAGAATATGGGAGACAGTCGATTGTTTTGACTGGGAGACATACTCAGATGAACATGTTAGCTCATAGAGTGATGTATATGTGTGTGATGTGTGTTCCTGGAATTCCTAGGGGGATGGACGTGTCTCATCTCTGCCACAACAGTTGTAAAAAGGGAATATTTGTGTCGCCTATAGTCTGCTGTACATTTTGAAACTCAAGTCAGTGATCGGCGTGTCACTCTTCAATATCAATTCCATCGCTAATCTGGCCTCTATGTTCGTCACTTGTAAACGAAGTATGACATTTGTATCGACTTGACGGTTATTGTTGCATTAGTTAATAACTTTTTTATTATTTCTTTCTTTTTTTCATTACTTATTTATTTATTGATATATTAACTTACTTACTTACTCACTTACTTACTTACTTACTTACTGATCTATCTATCTATCTATCTATCTATCTATCTATCTATCTATCTATCTATCTATCTATCTATCTATCTATCTATCTATCTATCTATCTATCTATCTATCTATCTATCTATCTATCTATCTATCTATCTATCTATCTATCTATCTATCTATCTTATCTTATCTTATCTTATCTTATCTTATCTTATCTTATCTTATCTTATCTTATCTTATCTTATCTTATCTTATCTTATCTTATCTTATCTTATCTTTCTTATCATTCTTATCTTATCTTATCTTATCTTATCATTCTTATCTTATCTTATCTTATCTTTCTTGTGATGTGAGATGTGAAGTAAATAGATATTAAATAATGTTTAATTAATGTGATGACATCATGAAGATGACATCATGAAGATGACGTCATGAATATGACGTATCGTCATGAATATGACGTTACGTTTTGGCGTAAAAATCTAACCATATTAGATTAGGAAGGTTTAGGATTTCATCAATCCAGCTTAGCCATCCACTACAATTACAAGTAAGCTTAACTACCAACAATGAAGTTTCTTTGGAAGCAGAAATGATAAGTCAAAGATGATGTACTGTTCGAATAATAAGGCATTTATTCAAGAAACCAATAAATTGCCATATAAGGGCATGCATTTTGACACTTGAATTAGGTAATATTACACAAACAGTAAATTTTATACAATGATAAGATAAAGCAATCATAGAATACTAAAACTTAAAAGTTTCAAACATTTTCTTTAACAAGTATAGAAGATATTCAAGTTTAGCGGTTGATATGTCGTGGCAGTTCTGTGCATTTTCAAGTTGTCCGAAACTGACTTGAAGCAAATGTGACCGGCTTCATGTTTTGTGCCATTTTGTTAAAAATAGTCCGCGGATAACACCAAGTAAAGTCATTTTATGCTCGTCAATATTGTTACTTTGTTTGATAAAGTTTTGAGCCTTTTGTCAAAAAAATAATTCAGTTAAAGGTCTCACTACAGAATTACCTCCCTTGACCATGACGGTAGGAAGATTCCTACACCGTAAAAAACTAGGGCTGTGTTAATCGGTTTGCTCTCAACTTGGAAATGTGCAATCATTCTCTTATTTCTGCCTTCAGATGACAATATTGGAACATGTTCATGACTTCTGCCAAGTTTGGATGCCACTGGGTGATTTTCGAGGAAGATATGATAATTTGAAAATGGGTAGGAATACAGTTGAATTATCAGTAAAATGGAGCTAGTTTTGAGGGGTGCTGAAAAAGACTGGAATTTAAAAAAATTTAATCTGGTCAACTTTTGATTTTTTGTGGATATTCTGAGCTTCAGAGGAAGGTTTGCAGATTGAGGGGAGATTTAAAGACCAATGGACATTGTATAGTATGTTTGCAGTGGTCCACAAGTGACCGTTTCTACATATATTATATAGTGTTGATTAATTCACTAGTGAGACGTTAAACAACCCTCATCTGGATCAGTGAACGGCTTGATAGAAAGCGTTTGTTGTTGCCAGAGTGGATTTTTTATAGTGAAATCTTGATTTTAGAGTGAAACATGGCATTTCTAAGGTATAATATGGATTTTGATAAGTATTTGATGCTTTTGCAATGTAAAATAGACTACTTTGCTTCTAGTCGGACTCCGTGCATGCGTTAGAACCGTCATTTGGGACTTAATAGATGAATCTGTGGTCAGAAAGTTTCAGAATATGGGAGACAGTCGATTGTTTTGACTGGGAGACATACTCAGATGAACATGTTAGCTCATAGAGTGATGTATATGTGTGTGATGTGTGTTCCTGGAATTCCTAGGGGGATGGACGTGTCTCATCTCTGCCACAACAGTTGTAAAAAGGGAATATTTGTGTCGCCTATAGTCTGCTGTACATTTTGAAACTCAAGTCAGTGATCGGCGTGTCACTCTTCAATATCAATTCCATCGCTAATCTGGCCTCTATGTTCGTCACTTGTAAACGAAGTATGACATTTGTATCGACTTGACGGTTATTGTTGCATTAGTCAATAACTTTTTTATTATTTCTTTCTTTTTTTTCATTACTTATTTATTTATTGATATATTAACTTACTTACTTACTCACTTACTTACTTACTTACTTACTGATCTATCTATCTATCTATCTATCTATCTTTCTATCTATCTATCTATCTATCTATCTATCTATCTATCTATCTATCTATCTATCTATCTATCTATCTATCTATCTATCTATCTATCTATCTATCTATCTATCTATCTATCTATCTATCTATCTATCTATCTATCTATCTATCTATCTATCTATCTTATCTTATCTTATCTTATCTTATCTTATCTTATCTTATCTTATCTTATATTATCTTATCTTATCTTATCTTATCTTTCTTATCATTCTTATCTTATCTTATCTTATCTTATCTTATCATTCTTATCTTATCTTATCTTATCTTTCTTGTGATGTGAGATGTGAAGTAAATAGATATTAAATAATGTTTAATTAATGTGATGACATCATGAAGATGACATCATGAAGATGACGTCATGAATATGACGTATCGTCATGAATATGACGTTACGTTTTGGCGTAAAAATCTAACCATATTAGATTAGGAAGGTTTAGGATTTCATCAATCCAGCTTAGCCATCCACTACAATTACAAGTAAGCTTATCTACCAACAATGAAGTTTCTTTGGAAGCAGAAATGATAAGTCAAAGATGATGTACTTTTCGAATAATAAGGCATTTATTCAAGAAACCAATAAATTGCCATATAAGGGCATGCATTTTGACACTTGAATTAGGTAATATTACACAAACAGTAAATTTTATACAATGATAAGATAAAGTAATCATAGAATACTAAAACTTAAAAGTTTCAAACATTTTCTTTAACAAGTATAGAAGATATTCAAGTTTAGCGGTTGATATGTCGTGGCAGTTCTGTGCATTTTCAAGTTGTCCGAAACTGACTTGAAGCAAATGTGACCGGCTTCATGTTTTGTGCCATTTTGTTAAAAATAGTCCGCGGATAACACCAAGTAAAGTCATTTTATGCTCGTCAATATTGTTACTTTGTTTGATAAAGTTTTGAGCCTTTTGTCAAAAAAATAATTCAGTTAAAGGTCTCACTACAGAATTACCTCCCTTGACCATGACGGTAGGAAGATTCCTACACCGTAAAAAACTAGGGCTGTGTTAATCGGTTTGCTCTCAACTTGGAAATGTGCAATCATTCTCTTATTTCTGCCTTCAGGTGACAATATTGGAACATGTTCATGACTTCTGCCAAGTTTGGATGCCACTGGGTGATTTTCGAGGAAGATATGATAATTTGAAAATGGGTAGGAATACAGTTGAATTATCAGTGAAATGGAGCTAGTTTTGAGGGGTGCTGAAAAAGACTGGAATTTAAAAAAATTAATCTGGTCAACTTTTGATTTTTTGTTCATATTCTGAGCTTCAGAGGAAGGTTTGCAGATTGAGGGGAGATTTAAAGACCAATGGACATTGTATAGTATGTTTGCAGTGGTCCACAAGTGACCGTTTCTACATATATTATATAGTGTTGATTAATTCACTAGTGAGACGTTAAGGGTACGACGTGACGCTATTTAAAACAAATATCAAACGCTACCGTCCTTTGACGATTAAGA
>JAWPHD010014459.1:0-61146 GCA_037043455.1 Cyrtodaria siliqua
GACACACTTGCTCCAACGAGAACCCATCTAGTATACAAGGAACATTTGTAGTGTTATTTAATACAATTTGATTTTAATAATAGAAGAACTTTGAATTGACAATAATTTTCAAAATGGGTTGACATGCAACATTTAAAAAAAATTGTAAGAAGTATCTGGTATTAATACTTATTTTGTTATTTGATTACAGATGGCGTATTCGAGCCCGAGTGACTCAAAAGAGCAATATTAAGACATGGAGCAACTCACGTGGAGAAGGGAGGCTGTTTAGCTTGAACCTGATCGACGAAAGTGGAGAAATACGAGCAACTGGGTTTACAGACTCTGTAGATAAATTTTACAACATGCTCGAAGTGAACCAGGTACACTGATGTGCACGTTTTTGTGATTAGTTTCATTTCTCAGGAACTGTATTCATTAGATCAACCTAACTTGGATCATGATTGTAGCTCTAGTGAAAAAAAATTGAGAATTTACATCTCTGCAGTTCTGCAGGTGAGAAGGTTCTATGCCCTTTCTGCATATTTTGTATCTAGATGTACATGTAGAGTGGGCCTGAAATATACTAGGGCTCAGTTTAATCGGGCATACTGGCAAAGTGCAAGTGACATTTTGACATTTTCAGAATGCCAGTTAAAACTTTTCAAGCACTGGCAGAAATTTGCAAGTGCATCAAAATACCGTACATGTTTAATAATTTAGAATACCATGTCGGTATTTTTTTGAAAAATGCTTTCATATTTTCATATCAGTGGTGTTTTAATATTTTTAAGTTTTCCTGATATGTATTTGTATGACACAAATGGAATCTAGCATGTTTGTTAAGGATGAATCATCTTGTGCTTTTTACTTATTTGTTACATAGTTGTACTTACTCTCACACATAACCGTAGATATTGCAAGTAACTTTTTCGTTTTGCCTGTTACAAAAAATGCTACTGGCGAAATGTTGCCAGTTCAAATTGTAAATTTGAGCCCTGTATACATTCCGGTTGGCGTTGTATAACCTTTTTGTGTTTGTGTGCCTTAAAACCCCAATTCATCTCATTATGTACTGCGATTGTGAGGTGTCTGTAGTGCACTGGGCTTGTGATAACAACTCATGAATGTTTTTCAGGTGTACTACTTCAGCCGAGCAACACTGAAGACCGCCAACAAGCAGTACTCGTCTGTCAACAATGATTACGAGATGACGCTAAACGCGGACAGTGTCATAGAGCTGTGTGAAGAGCAGACAGACTTGCCAACGATGACATTCGACTTTGTCAAGATTGACGGCCTGGATGCCAAACAACCCAACTCGATGATCGGTGAGAACTGTCACATCTAGTCTTTTCATCCATCTGCAGGAGCGTCCGTGGCCGAGTGGTTAGAGTCTCTGACTTGAGATCACTTGCCCCTCACTGCTGTAGGTTCGATCCCTCAGGGGCCTAGGAATCTTAAATTGTTCTGTTTCCAGTAACCCAACTGACACTGTTTTTTTTGCCGCCGACCGTGATTTTTAGCTCGACTATTCGAAGAATAAGAGAGCTTATGTAATCACCCCGGCGTCGGCGTCCCACATCAAGGTTTGCGTGTAAGCTGTGTTTATAAGTCTATATCTCTTACATTTCTTATCCTAGCACAACCAAATTTGTTCATGGGCTTCCTTATAGCATTACCTTAAGGGCTGCATAAGCAATTTTGGTTCCTGTAACCCATGGGCTCCCATGGAACCCAAATTATGATAGCCCATAAAATGTGTCCCATTTCACATCAAATTTTGCGTGTAAGCTGTGTTTACAAGTCTATATCTCTTACAATTCTTACCCTAGCACAACCAAATTTGGCCATTAGCTTCCTTATAGCATTATCGTAAGGGCTGCTTAAGTAAATTTGGTTCCTGTAACCCCTGGGCTCCCATGGAACCCAAATTCTGATAGCCCTTAAAATATGTTTGTTTCACATCAAATTTTGCGTGTAAGCTGTGTTTACAGGTCTATATCTCTTACATTTCTTGTCCTAGCTGAACTAAATTTTGGAATTGGTTTCCTTATAGTATGTTGTAAAGGGTTGGATAAGTAATTTTGTCTTCTGCAAATTCTGGGCTCCCATGGAACCCAAATTATGATGGTCCATAAAATGTGCAATAAAGGCAGATCTAGGTTTGCATGTAAGCATGTATATATCTATAATTTTGGTTAGGGATTTGTTATAGCATTATGCATCTTATTACTGAACCCATATTGGGGAATGGGCTCCCTCCTCCCCAACCCCCAACCCCACTCCCCTCCACACTTTTTTTTTTTTTTTTTTTTTTACATGTTCCTGTGTTGTTTTAGTCAATTCTTACACATATATGTTTCTCCCCCCTCCCTGCCCCCACCCCCGCCTCTCACCCCCTCCCCAACCCACTCCCGCCTCTCACTCCCGTTCCCCACCACCCCACCCCTACTTAAAACTCGAAACCAGAATATTTTTAAATCTTTTTTAGCTCTACTGGCCAAGGGCCAGCAGAGCTTATGGGATGGTGTGTTTTCCGTCTTACGTCGTCCGTTAACTTTTCTTCAAACGACTTCTCCTCAGAAACCGCTTGGCTAATTTTGACCAAACTTCACATGGATGATCCTTAGATGAATGCTTTTTAGATTTGTTCAAATTAGGTCAGCGCTACATCCAAATGGCTGCCATTACCATATATGGTCGAAACCTTAAAAAATCTTCTCCAGAACCGCTGGACAGATTTCAACAGTTTTTCTTTTAAAATGATTGCCAATGCCTAGACTATCAAGATTGTTCAAATAAAGTCCCCGGGGTCAAAAATGGCCGTGCCCCGGGGGTCCAAAATTTGTATATTGAGGTTTTGCATGTTTTTCATATAGACATGTAGGAAACAACTTTAAAAAATCTTCTTCTCTGAAACCACAAGGCACAGAGCTCTCATGTATTACATGTAGCATCAGCTTATGGTCCTCTACTAAGTTTGTTCAAATGGTGACCCTGGGGTCAAATTTGTCCCCGCCCCGGGGGTCACAGTTTTACATAGACTTATATAGGATTTTTTTTTTAAAAATCTTCTCAGAAACTACAACAGCCAGAGGTTTGATATTTTGCATTTACTATAAGCTTATGGTCCTTTACCAAGTTTGTTCAAATGGTGACCTTAGGGTCACATTTGGCCCCGCCCCAAGGGTCACATGTTTTACATAGACATGTATAGGGAATTCTTCAAACGACTTCTCATCAGAAACCGCTTGGCTAATTTTGACCAAACTTCAAATGGATGATCCTTAGATGAATGCTTTTTAGATTTGTTAAAATTAGGTCAGCGCTACATCCAAGATGGCTGCCATTACCATATATGGTCGAAACCTTAAAAAATCTTCTCCAGAACCGCTGGACAGATTTCAACAGTTTTTCTTTTAAAATGATTGCCAATGCCTAGACTATCAAGATTGTTCAAATAAAGTCCCCGGGGTCAAAAATGGCCGTGCCCCGGGGGTCCAAAATTTGTATATTGAGGTTTTGCATGTTTTTCATATAGACATGTAGGAAACAACTTTAAAAAATCTTCTTCTCTGAAACCACAAGGCACAGAGCTCTCATGTATTACATGTAGCATCAGCTTATGGTCCTCTACTAAGTTTGTTCAAATGGTGACCCTGGGGTCAAATTTGTCCCCGCCCCGGGGGTCACAGTTTTACATAGACTTATATAGGATTTTTTTTTTAAAAATCTTCTCAGAAACTACAACAGCCAGAGGTTTGATATTTTGCATTTACTATAAGCTTATGGTCCTTTACCAAGTTTGTTCAAATGGTGACCTTAGGGTCACATTTGGCCCCGCCCCAAGGGTCACATGTTTTACATAGACATGTATAGGGAATTCTTCAAACGACTTCTCATCAGAAACCGCTTGGCTAATTTTGACCAAACTTCAAATGGATGATCCTTAGATGAATGCTTTTTAGATTTGTTAAAATTAGGTCAGCGCTACATCCAAGATGGCTGCCATTACCATATATGGTCGAAACCTTAAAAAATCTTCTCCAGAACCGCTTGACAGATTTCAACAGTTTTTCTTTTAAAATGATCGCCAACGCCTAGACTATCAAGTTTGTTCAAACAAGTTTGTTCAAACAAAGTCCCCGGGGTCAAAAATGGCCGTGCCTCGGGGGTCCAAAGTTTGTATATTGAGGTTTTGCATGTTTTTCATATAGACATATATAGGAAAAAAGTTTAAAAAATCTTCTCTGAAACCACAAGGCACAGAGCTCTCATGTATTACATGTAGCATTAGCTTATGGTCCTCTACTAAGTTTGTTCAAATGGTGACCCTGGGGTCAAATTTGTCCCCGCCCCAAGGGTCACAGTTTTACATAGACTTATATAGGATTTTTTTTTTAAAAATCTTCTTCTCTGAAACTGCAAGAGCCAGAGGTTTAATATTTTGCATTTGCTATAAGCTTATGGTCCTCTACCAAGTTTGCTCAAATGATGACCCTGGTTTCACATTTGACCCCGTCCCAGGGGTCACGTTTTACATAGACTTGTATAGGGAAAAACTTAAAAAATCTTCTCTAAAACCACAAGGCACACAGCTGTCGTATATTACATGTAGCCCTGTGGTCACATTTGGCTCTGGCCAAGGTGTTACTCTCTAGCACCTTCATTTTGTATTTGATCTTTACCAAACTTTGTCAGGGTCTTAAACTGTCTATATCAATGTTGTTATACACAACAAAGCCCACATTTCTTGAACAATCTTAACCAAACTTGCACAGATTGTATTTGACCATAAGATTTCGAAGAAGTTCGATAATGTGCCAGTACTCAGGTGAACGCTTATGGGCCATCTTGGCCCTCTTGTAATGGTTCAAATTTACTCAGGTGAGCGATATAGGGCCATCATGGCCCTCTTGTTTATTTACTCCATCTCGTGCCCACTGCTAGATCTTACTATTTCATTTGTCGCTACTTGTAAAGTATAGGTCTATTTGAAGTTCGATTTTCGTGATAAAATCAAGCGCAAGATGTTGAAATATCTGTATTGATCACAAGATAAGATTAATTTACCTATTATGAAAACTTTTTTTCAAGAGTGAATAATATGGTATCAAGGCGTTTGACACCCATTTACGCGGAATATACAAAAAAATGGCCGTCATTTTTGCAATGAACAATATCAACATAACTGTTTTTTCCAAAGTGCATTTCTGCCAGGAAATAAACATTGATTCTTACAAATATCATGAGTGTGTTTGAAAGTTCAAAGTTTAATATTATTCCGATATATCAAAATAAATGATGGATGATACCAATTTGGGAAGATTCTCTTACACCAATAAAAGTTGCCAAAATGTGTTTATAATTGCCATTCTTATTTCAGCATTGTGGATTCTCAGCAAGGGCCTGGTTATTGGTTAATAAAAAAGGACAAGTATACTTCATCACATTGTTTGCCTCTGAGGTCGCTGATCTCATGATCCCAGTTTATCATCAATCTGGTAATAAACTCTGTATTTTCCAGATATTTTGGGAGTTGTGAAAGGAGCTGGTGATGTAGCAACTATAATAGCTAAAGCAAGCCAGAAGGAGCTCACAAAGCGTGAGGTACAGCTGGTAGACCAGTCTGGGATGGTCGTCAATCTCACACTCTGGGGAACCGATGTAAGTATCTGGGCCAGGGCTATACACCGAACCTGAAAACATTACTTGACCTATTTTGTATTACACTGGTCGTTCCTGGTGAAGGTTTATCATCAGTTTCGTTTCAAAGTAATCAATAGCTACACTCTTTAAACTTCTTTCACTATCTTTTTTACGTCGTTGATAGCCCAACACTCCATTGATATATAGATGAGAACTAGACATGCGAACAGCCCAACACTCCATTGATATATAGATGAGAGCTAGACATGCGTACAACCTACCTTGATCTACTTTTACACTTCATTGGATTGAAGTCTTTTCGCTAGCTTCGTTTCTGAGTCATCCATAGCACCTTAATAAGAACTGTACATTTGTACAAAAAAAACACGTTTTTTATCACAATAGAACAAGTGGTTAGAGTCTCTGACTTCAAATCACTTGCCTCCCACCGCTGTGGGTTTGAACCCACATGGGACCAGGAGTCTTTATGTGAGGAAGCTATCCAGATGACTTACGGAACGGCGGTGGTTCTACCCAGGAGCCCACCCGTGCACAAAAATTGCCCGAAGGGGCACCTGGGGTCTTCCTTCAATGAAACCTGAAAAGTCGCCATATGAATAGATGTTGGTGCGATTATAAGGCTATAAAATTCAATTCAACAGATAAAAGCTTTGCTGTTTAATACTTAAAAGTACAAATGAAGCCTTCAGTGATATTGCTTTATTGCTGTCCAAAGTGCAGATCTGGGCATCTGTGTCCCAATAAAACATTTCTAGTTCACCAGTGCATTATTTATTATTCAGGCGGAAAATTTTAAAGCAGACGGTAACCCGGTGCTTGCTTGTAAAGGTTGCCGCCTGTCAGACTGGGGCGGTCGATCTCTTTCACTCCTATCAAGCAGCCAGATGATCGTGAATCCAGACATACGCGAGGCCCATGTGCTGCAGGGCTGGTGGCAGAGGGAGGGACAAAACAAAGACTTCCAGGCTTACAAATCAGAGGGAGGATCTGCAGGTATTGTAGGATTTATTGCAACTCCACCCATTCTGCAACTGTCCCTCATACAAGATTGCGATATCAACACAAACATGAGAAACAAAAATAAATCAATTACTAAAACAAGCATTTATGTTTAACGATTTCTGACAACCATTTTGGTGTTTTAATCGTCAAAATCCACCAAAAAATAACACAGTTGTAAGAGTTTAAACTTTAAGACATATCCAATTTCTGCATCCTATTGTATACATAAACCCCGATAAATACACCACAATAGGTCCCTTCTGAGAAATTCTATATCTTTATAAATAAAACAATACTAAATGTTTTTAATATTTGCAAAAAACAAACATGTAAAAGACAACTTTCTTTCGCTGTTGGTAAACACACAAAAAAAACTGTTTAAAATTAGGGAAATCATGTTTGAAAATTCACTAATTTCTAATATTGCAAATGTAACAAAAAGGGAATGAAACCTATCATACCATGATACCGTAAACCTGTATTTGATTATGCGTTTAGGATCCGCGACAAATTGGAAGATGTTTGGACAAGTGAAGTCTGAGAACATTGGACAGTCTGAGAAACCAGAATACTTCACTAGTAAAGGCACAGTTATCTTCCTACGTAAAGAAAACTGCATGTACATGGTATGTGGACTTCTGGTGGCTTCAAGAGATTCAGAAGATAATGGCTTTTATTACATTTCTATAGGTGAAAGACTGGGATTTCTCAGTGAAAGAATATTCATAATCGCTAAATATTAATAACTAACTCCGAACACAAAAATAACTAACTGTGACATTGAGTTATGACATCAAATTCGTGTTGGTGACGTCGATGGTATCCGCTGATAATGCTAAATAAAGCGAATAATTCTGGTTAAAATCATACATAATCTGATTAAAATTGTAATAAATAGATTATTTAACTGTTGTGATCGATTATATGAAAAAACCTTCATTCGATGGTAGGCGTGTGTTTTTTTTCACTCGCTCGCTATCGCTCGTCCGTAAAAAGAATCACACGCCTATCATCTCGTGAAGGATTTTGCCTATAATCGATCCCAGCAGCTAAATAATCTTTATTTAATAATAGGAATTTATAAACCAAACTTTGCAGAAGTCGATAGAATTAAATTTGTTTTTCACCTACTACAAAATCCTGGATTAAGAAACGGCAAATTATTTTTTAAGGGTGGTCTTGGAAAACAGCTATGCTGCTAACTTCAAGGTGGAAGAGTATCTTAATAATGTATACATGAATATCGCAGAATATGCATTTGAAGTTTTAATTTCCATGCTTAATAAGAGATACAGACCTCTGCCCCATGTGGGTGCGCTCTCTAGCAGAGTTATGTGGGATGGGAAACATGGTCTCACCTCCCTCTGAAGTTGCTGTCCCAATATTACCTTATTTGGTGTGTTAACGGGGTGTAAATCTTCATTCATTCCCATGTAAACTTTTCACAGCTGACTTTAATAGTAGAAAATCTAAATCCATTGTTTCTGAAAACTCTGTACACCAAACTGCTTGTTTTATCCAGGCGTGCCCGACAGAAACGTGCAACAAGAAGGTTGTAGACCAGGGTAACGGTATGTTCCGATGCGAAAAGTGTAATAAAGAATTCCCCAATTACAAATGGAGGATGATTCTGTCGGTAAGTTTTTAGAAGAGAATATTTTAACTACTGTTTTTAAAAATATCAAGAATTTTAGGTGCAGTTATCAGGAATTAGAACCCACTTGTTAAGTACCCTAAATATTCCAGCACATTTTGAAGTATGAGAGCTGATATGCACGTAGAACAGACCTCTTACTCCTCTGTTTACTTCTATTAGTAAGTGCTTTTTCATGCTTGCTATGAAAGTGACGGGCCTATCATGTTACCCTTTTCCATCCGTCCGTGTGTACAAAATAGTTCTACATGTAGATCTATATACAATTTTTTCGTTAAGTTCATTTTTACGTGACCGACATGTTAAAGAACATGGCATTTGTGTTCCATGCACACATTTTCTAGATAAACCTTATATGCTCTAATGAATTGCAAAGTTAAATTCAAATTCATATTTCAAGATCAAGTTGGAATAGCTTTTCTGTCTACTACTTCAGGTTAATCTGGCAGACCACACAGACAACCAGTGGGTGACGTGTTTCCAGGAGTCGGCAGAAGTTTTGCTCGGAACGCCAGCTAATGACTTGGGGGCACTGAGAGAATCCGTAAGTGTATCTTACATGCCTGAATTCCGAAACAATGTTACAAACTTGTTCTTCAATCGCTGTGAATGCGGCTTCAAGTAACTCATAGGCCAATTAAAAACAAGAGGCCCAAGAAGGCCTGTGGACGCTCTACTGGCTAAAACAGCTCTTATAGATTTAGATAGATATAGCTAGATATCTTCTCCTATAGATTTAACGAAGGAAAATACAATATAGCATTTTTCAACAAATCAAGGGCCATAACTCTGTTATTACTAACAAGATCTAGCTGGTTTTCGAGACTGTCCAAGATTTCATTGATATACCGCGCTTTGCACAACTAGACATCATACTGAGGCTTCCTGCCAAATTTCGTAGAAATCCAACAAGCCGTTTAAGAGGAGTAGCGTCGACAAGAAATTTAAAATAAAAATGTCAAAGGGCCATAACCCCCGTCAAAAATCAGTGAACTGGAACAAAAGCGTGATATGCACAACTAGACATCTTACCGATGCTTCCTGCCAAGTTTCGTCAAAATTCAACAAGTCATTTAGGAAAAGTTAAGCGCCGACAAGAAATTTTAAAGTAAGTGTCCAGTAATTAAAAAGATAATGAAAAAAAAATTAAAAAATAAATAAATTCAAATCAATCAAAAAAATAAGAGGCCCAAGAGGGCCTGTGGACGTTCTACATGCTAACATGGCTCTTATAACATCAATGAAGCGAGCGACTGCCATTTACGTTTTTTTGAAAGTTTCTGGCAAAAAAAGAGATTTTTAACTAAATCAAGGGCCATAACTAAAGAATCTGGTAAAGTTTGGTAAAGATCAGATGAAAAATGAAGGCCCTACCGTATTAACGAGGCAAAATATAGCATTTTGAACTAAATCAAGGGCCATAATTCCGCTGTTACTGGTCCGATATGAATGGTTTTCGAACTTGTCCGAGCTTTCATTGATATTAACAATCTGATAAAATTTGGTAAAGATCGGATGAACAATGAAACCCCTATCGTCTTAACGAGGCATAATATAGCATTTTTAACTAAATGAAGGGCCATAACCCCACTGTTACTGGTCCTATCTGGCTGTTTTTCGAACTTGTCCGAGCTTTCATTGATATTAACAATGTGGTAAAGTTTAGTAAAGATAGGATCAAAAATGAAGGCCCTATCGTCTTTAACGAGGCAAAATATAGCATTTTTAACTAAATCAAGGACCATAACTCCGCTGTTACTGGTCCGATCTGGCTGGTTTTCGAACTTTTTGAGCTTTCATTGATATTAACATAACAATGTGGTAAAGTTTGGTAAAGATAGGATGAACAATGAAGGCCGTATCGTCTTAACGAGGCAAAATATAGCATGTTTAACTAAATCAAGGGCCATAACTCCGCTGTTACTGGTCCGATATGGCTGGTTTTCAAACTTGTTCGAGCTTTCAATGGCATTACCAATCTGATAAAGTTTGGTAAAGATCGGATGAACAATGAAGCCCCTATCGTCTTAACGAGGTAAAATATAGCATTTTTAACTAAATCAAGGGCCATAACTCTGCTGTTACTAGTCCGATATGGCTGGTTTTCAAACTTGTCTGAGCTTTCATTGATATTAACAATGTGGTAAAGTTTGGTAAAGATAGGATGAAAAATAAAGGCCCTATCGTCTTAACGAGGCAAAATATAGCATTTTGAACTAAATCAAGGGCCATAACTCTGCTGTTACTGGTCCGATCTGGCTGGTTTTCGAACTTATCCGAGCTTTTATTGATATTAACAACCTGTTAAAGTTTGGTAAAGATCGGATGAAAAATTAAGGCCCTATCGTCTTAACGAGACAAAAGTTAACGACGGACAGAGACGACGGACAACTCGGCATCCCATAAGCTCTGCTGGCCTTCGGCCAGTGGAGCTAAAAATGATTCCAGCCTGACCCTAATTTTTAACACGCACCAAGATTGCGATTTTGACAGCATTTTCACATCTCGATGTTTTTGCTCATACCAAGATAGTGATATAATTCAGTGCATTGATACATGTCTTTTCTTTCACTGTCGGAAAAAGACTCGGTCAGAACAGTATATTATGTTTGCTCCATATTTTTCCAGATTTGTTGAGATATTGAAATGGCATTTTAGGTTATAGGATATCGTGCTTCATACTTGAACCATGTCGATGCACAAAGCTTAGAAAAGAAAAGGATGTGTTCACTTGCCTGGCAGAAATTATTTTTGATATCAACAAGGGCATTACTAGGTCCTGCCTTAATTCCATTAAGCAATGGGAACGCTTACATAAGCAGGATTTTATAATGCTATTTCGGAAACATGTTTAAAAACCTTTTTTTTTACTGAAAATATGCGATAACATTTAAAATTACCTTAAATCACGTTAATTTTGCAGTATGCAAACTTTTTTAGCCGAAATTAAGGTTTTATTTCATACCCCAGCCTACCCCGATTTCGCTTTTTGGAGAAGGGGTTGGATGGGGTATGAAAGTTAATACTCGGACCACGTAATGGGTAACTTTTTATGATGGCCAAAATAAATATAAACAATAAATAGACAGAAGTTCATTCTTTAAAATTTTGTGACATTTTATTTTCCAGAACGAGATGGCATTTGATCAGGTGTTTGTTAATGCTGCCTTCAAGTCGTACACCTTCAAACTGCGGGCAAAGATGGAAACTTATAATGTAAGTTACAGTTTCCATATGTAATTCCACGTGAAATTGGATGTATAATTGAATGTTGTTTAACGGCTCATCAACACAGTATAGGTTATTTAGAGCCGCCCCAGAGAGAGGGGAAGGATACATAGGAATCCGGGAAAGGGGAAGGATACATAGAAATACGGGAACTGTGCCCTACTCTTATCAACGACTAGATTCCTATGGTTCTTTAACGTGCTCGCAGGATAGACCGATACACGGGACTGCCCGGTTTATGTCCCCATCCGACGGACGAGACAGAGAAAGTGTCTTGCCCATTTACTATGACTTAGTTTCTCTGGAAGTTTCTGGAAAAATATTAAGTCTGGGAGTTGAGGTATTGCCATATTAGGGGAGACCATTCGCCGAAATGTCTGGTGGGTAATGTATGCATACAATGATGCAATCACCATGGCGTTCACCTGTAGCTACACCTTCTAATAATACTGAGCGCACGTTAAGTCTAGGGAAGAGAGCCAGTGATTCAGGAGTGGAGAGTCAGTTTCAATAGTCAGTCAGTCTTGTATCCACAAGATGGATCCCCGCAGTTTAAGACAGGGTGTAGGATAAGTTAAACTATACTATGGAAGCTAGTATAGTAGGGCAGTTGTTCAGCGTTACATATTTGGACATTTAGCCTATATGTACTAGGAAATGCGACGTCAGCAGCTTTTTACGCCTCCGAAGGGAGGCACATAGTAATCGCACCGTCCGTCTGTTCGTACCTTCCGTCCAAAACAATCGTGTCTCAGTCATAACTTTGAAAAAACTGAAGGTATATCCATGAAACTAACCACAATGAGAAGGTGTGCAAGAATCCGTACATACCTTAAAGGTCAGAGTCACACTTGGATGTCAAAAGTCAAATATCTGAGTCAAAAATTTCAGGGGCATTTGTCACTTATTGGTGACATTTCTTGATTTTGATTATTATACAAATGTTGCGTTTTCATCATTAAGAATGTTGCTATACAGATTACCATTTTTACAGGATGAGAGCCGACTAAAGACAGTTTGTATGAACGCTGCGCCGATGGACTGGGTTGAAGATGGTCACAGACTGGTTGACGAAATCAACAAATTGCTCATCTGAGCATGCTGACCAAACTTGCCGATAATATTTTATCTGAAAACGGGTGTCGTTTGATTAACAGCCAAGATTCATGTATCATGACTCAGCGTTAATACAGTGGATACCGAATCTCCTTCAACGGTGTTTTTGTGGAGTTTTTTGGTCAGAAATTGTGCTTTTATAACTTGGGTGTACATAACAGACAGTTATTTTCAGAAGATGCGTAATTTAATGTCTGTGTTTAAATCCAAGGGGACTAATTTATACTTGTGTTCATGGTAGAATGAAAGAGCGCTAGGAATATTTATTACATTTATTTGTTAACCTGATATTGTTTCTTTTTCGCATGAACATTTTATACACAAACACAAGTTTCTTCGATTATTAATTTAATACAAAGTATTACTAATGTCTTAAATATAAAAACGCATGTAATTATACGACTGGAATTAGAAAATTCAAATTTAATATGCTTATATTTAGATCTTCATGTCCATTTAATTTCAATTGTTATATTTTCAACATGGTCAAATAATCGCAAGTAGATGGTGACTGGAAATGCAATTGTGTTCCAATATAACATTATTGTGTTTATTTTTTGTCGATGTAGTTCATTCCACTGTATTGTCAGGTTACAGTTAAAGGTTTTCTTATATTAATTACTTCGATACCATTTTATGGCCTGAAAAACGGTGCTTTATCATATTATGGTCATGACTGGGAGACTAAGAATCTTGTATTCATTTTGCAAAAACAAAGAATTACATAATACATTTACAAATGTATGCGGAGTTGAGTTGGGGTAAAATAGTGCAATTTTTTTGTTCATATCAAGACAATGACCAATTTACTGCTTGCTATTTTGTCTTGCGCATTCGTAGAAAGTATTGCCTTTGTGTCCCTAACATCGAAAGCTGCTTTCTTTCATGGAGATACTGTCAGATGTAAAGAATTTGTAATACAGGAAAGCCTCAACTCTCCAACAAAATTGTGTTTAAAGAAGTAGTGGGTAAAAGGGAAATAGTTTTCGAATTTTCAGCTCTTAATAGTATGAAATAAGAAATGGGAGTTCAGTACAAAATCATGGGCACCAAAAATATTGTACATAGACATGGCAGGTTTCTTCAATATATGTGTATACTAGTGCTGTACATTTAAATAAATGATATTAAATACAAAACTCAATTTGTTTTCATTGTTTCCCATTTTATCGTCTCGCCCACGATAGTGGGTAGCGAGACATAGCAGTCACTTTTCCAGCGGCGTTGGCGGCAGCGGCCACACTTTAAATCCACTATATTTCAACAGCTGCTGCTCGAATTTTTCTAAAGCTTTCTCAGATGCTATATTGGGTTAGGGACATCACGTAATGCCAAATTACCCAGGTCAATGTCATATTTTGCGTTATTTTCCCAAAACTTAACCTTGGTTAGGTAACCTCAACTGTATGTGATTGCCTCATTTTCTTTGTTTGATACTTGGTCATATGTATTGTTGGCATTGGTGGACATCGCTGAACGACAAAAATTATCAAGGTCAAGGTCATATTTTGCTTTTTTTCTCAAAACTTGACCTTGGTTAGGTAACAACCTCAGTTAACTTTATTGATTGCCTCACTTTGTCTGATACTTGGTCATTGAACCACAAAAAATACCAAGGTCAAGGTCATGTTTTGCGTTACTTGCCCTAAACATCAGTTTGGTTAGGTAAGTTATAAACCGCAGTTAACTTTTTCTTAGAACTAATTTCTTTGTTTGATACTTGGTCATATGTATTGTTGGCATTGGTGGACATCGCTGGATGACAAAAAATACCAAGGTCAAGGTCATATTTTGCATTATTTTCCCCAAACTTAACCTCAGTTAAAGTTGTGTGATTGCCTCACTTATGTCTTTGGTACTTAGTCATATGTATTGTTGGCATTATTTTCCCAAAACTACACCCTGGTTAAACCTATTAACTGCAGTAACTTAATTTCTTAAGATATCTCGCTTTTTTGGTTTGCTATTTGGTCATATGAAGTGTTGTCTTTGGAGCTCAAATTTAATAAAATATGTCATATGCCGTTTGCCGCGATGGGCAAGACGCCCTTCGACCGAGGTCTTCTGATGAATTCTTCACTGTAGCAGTATTGGGGGCCCCATCTGATTCTCGGACAAGAATCGGCGCTCTGCAGACGGGTAAAATGCTGCTGAAAGTTTTATTGTTTGTCGTCCGTTATCTTATTTGCTTAAACAAACTCCTCATTAACCGAATGGCTAATCTTGACCAAACTTCACTTATTATCCTTTAGTCCAGTGGCTTTCAATTTGTAAAAATTAGGCCAGCAAGACCTCCACGATGGCGGCCAATACTAAAAATAGTCCAAACCTTAATATCTCGAGAACGGCTCACATTTATTTTATTTTGCAGACATTTTTACCTTAGATTATTTATTTGATCGAGTAAGTCCCCCCATTCAACACTGGTTCGCCCCTGAGACCAAAGTTTGAATATAGAGATACTGCATGTTTGGTATGTACTAAAAGTGTGTTCCATGAAAGCTTGCGTTGCGTCATGCGTCATGGGCCATGTGCATATTTCAGCAAAAATAATTATGAAGTTTGAAAAATATGCAATCCTTGATGGATATGGAGCAGATTTTAAATTGTAAACTTTTTGTCTCTCCCACGAAAGTGAGTAGCGAGAATTATCAGTGATGTAGATATTTTTAAATTGTCTTAATTATTGTCGTAACACTTAAATGCTATTTTATACATGTGATACTTTCAGGACCTCAATCTGGGAGTTTAGTGATTTTTAGCTCTACTGGCCAAAGGCCAGCAGAGCTTATGGGATGCCGAGTTGTCCGTCGTCCGTCCGTAAGGGTGTACACATCAGGCCTAACATATAATGCATGAGTCAATGTCTTATCTATTAAAATATGGTGTTGAGCCTCGTATCTACGCTGAGGTAGCATTTTGGGAATGTACATATAAATAACTTCAATATAGATAATTAATCAATCATTGACAAAAATAAATAAATAAAATCTTGTAGGAATATATATGCTCTAAAACGCAGGAAATCTCGTGAAGAAATCGCACACAAATCCGGAGTTTAGGTGGGATGGTGCCACCATACTTCCATCGAAAGAGTAGTCACTTTTCCGATGGCGGTGGCCGCATTTTAAATCGTCTATCGACAATCGCTGCTCGAATTCTTCTGAGACTTTTTCAGATGCTTTGTTGGGTCAAGGAACATCACGTAATGCCAAAATTACCAAGTTCAAGGTTTTATTTTACGTTATTTTCCAAAAACTTAACCTTGGATAGGTAACTTAACCTCAGTTAACTTTGTGATTGCTTCACTTTGTCTGATACTTGGTCATGTATTGTTGGCATTGGTGGACATCGCTGAATGATACGAAATACCAAGGTCAATGTCATGTTTTTCGTTATTTACCCTAAACATCAGTTGGGTTAGGTAAGTTAACCTGTTAACTTTTTCTGATAACTTTTTTTGATACTTGGTCGTATGTATTGTTGGCATTGGTGAACATCACTGAATGACAAAAATTACCAAGGTAAAGGTCACATTTTGCGTTATTTTCCCAGAACTTAACCTTGGTTAGGTAACTTAACCTCAGTTAGGTAACTTAACCTCAGTTAACTTTATGTGATTGTCTCACTTTATGTCTGATACTTGGTCATATTTATTGGTGGCATTGGTGGACATCGCCGGACGAAAAAAATACCAAGGTCAAGGTAATATTTTGCGTTATTTTCCCAAAACAACACCCTGCTTAAACCACTTAGCCTTAGTAACTTGAACTTCTTATGATTACCTCGCTTTTATGGTCATATGAAGTGTTGTCTGGTGGACATTATTTAAGCACGAATTTAATCAAATATTTCATATATGCCGTTTGCCGCGGTGGGCGAGACACCCTCAGACCGAGGTTCTGTATGAAAGAAGCATCACTTTGCATTGAATAATTAATAATCATTATAAAGTTGCATGACAATAGGTCAGTAGTTTTCCAAGTTAAGAGTTAGGTTGCAGGTTAAAGTTTATGAAAAGGGGCATAACTCTGCTGAAATGGAACTCCGAGTTATTGGACATGTCATGGTATTGAATAATTGTTACGAAAGTCTTTAAGAACTAAAAAGTTCCATGACCATAGGTCAATATTTTGCTAAGTTACGAGCTAGTTTAGGTTGCAGGTTAAAGTTTTATGAAAATGGACATAGCTCTGCTAAAACGTAATTCAGTTATTGGACATGAATTACTGATAATCAAGAACTGTAAAGTTTCATGAGCGTAGTTCAATATGTGCTAGTTTAAGTTTTGTGAGAAGGGGCATAACTCTGCCGAAATGAAATTCTGAGTTATTGGACATACCAATGACATGTGAATGATGGGGAATAACTGGATAAAGTTGTATGGCCCTAGGTCAATATTTTTCCAAGTTAGAGCTCGGTTAGGTGGCAGGTTAATGTGTTCAATCTCTACCCAGAGTACACTCGTTCCTCATTTGACTGTCAACGTCAAAGGAAGTAAGGCGAACGGTTAGGTCACGTGATTTTTCAAAAAAAGTGATGACGATGTTTATAATAAATCCGTTTGCGTGATCTGCAAAGATAAAATATAGACCTATATTAAATAATTTCAATTTTTATTTCTATGAGTTAATTTTTTTAAGTAATTTTCTGCTATCGAGCTCCGGTTTGAAATGTTTACATATCCGTTTCGATTGAGGAAACCTAAATACGTATTGTTTTTGTAGTAAAGTAGTCCCGATTGAAACTAAATTGTTTTCATGCATTATTTCAAATCTTGCAAAATCTAATTTGCAGATATTCTAAAAATTATATTTTCATACACAAGAAATAAATAAGTTTCAGGAAAATATATTCCAATTTAACAGGTTTTACCAAAATCTTGTAATTTAGTAGTTAGCAGAGATATATGTGAGTGCAAGGAACGACAACTCTGCATGGAGATTGTAAAGTGTTATGTAAACGGGAATAACTCTACCAAAATGAGTCGTAGTTATTGGACATGTTTGTGAAGTTTCATGATGAACATCGGTCAAATACTTTTCAAGTTGTGAGCTCGGTTAGGTTGCAGTTTGAAGTTTTATGAAAAGGGGCATAACTCTGCCGAAATAAGTCAATAATTATTGGACATTTGTAATAATATTGTGATAAGGCGATGTGTATGGAGTTTCATGAACATAGGTGAAATACCTTTCAAGTTAACATGGCCAAGGTTAGGTTGGAGATTAAAGCGTGATGGACGGACGGACAGTGTCTGCCATACTACACAGTACACACGTAGATATAAAAGTCGGAACAGGAAATTCCAGCATTCAAGACATCCTGTCAACCAAAACTAAGAACTACAAGGATATGTAGAGCAATGTGACACCGCAAATACAAAAGGGTTGACGATAGGGCTACTATAGCTGTATACCGCCTTGGAACGGTCAGTGGCAAAAAGGCTAAATCAGGTTCTAGGGTTCACCAAACCTATTGTCATCCAATTAAACGGGACAGTGTAAATCGAGTATTCCCTGCCAGGCTATACGACAAAATGCAGCATTAATAGGCTATAAAGGTATAAGGCAAAGATGGTCAGGTGTATATATGAAAAAGCCAAGAAAACCACAATATTTACATAGCAGAAGTCAGAGCAATAAGAATAAAACATTAATAGCACGAAACGATTGAAGACGAACGTATTTTTTTTAAAAATACTTCTATAATTTGAACGGAGATAAGTGTTACGATAATAAAATGTCCTCAACTTATCTACAAGCTCTAGAAAAAACGAAAAGGCTAAAGTAACTATCCCGCCAACAACACCGACATTTTACAACATATGTACACCGTTTCTAAACCTACTGACGATGATGTATATATATTTGTAGCATGGTCACTGAACATTCTCTTTGTAATAGCACAGGTGTAAATCGTTTACTTGAAAATAACACCTGTCAGAATAAATGGTGTACTACAACTACCAGTTATTGGAAGTTACAGTATGGCAGGGAGCTGAAATGGACATGCTACAAAACAAATAGAGTATGGTTTCATCTCGTTGGTTAATTTAAACACCTCGATGGGCGTAGCATCTCGATGTTTAAATTAACCAACTCAATGAACATTTTCTCACAAAGTACAAGATTTATGGTTGACAAACTTGTACCAAAGTTGCGTCAATGGTTCACCATCTTAATGCACATATGACCTTGACCGTTTGCCCTATTTTTCATGATTTTTTAAGCTTTAATCTAGGTTATGTTTTTATCATTTAGCTCAGGATAAACATGATCGGTAAAGCTTACCAATGTTGTTCAAATGGTGTTTCTGGGGTTAAATTTGGCTCCACCCCAGGGGTCATATGTTTTATAAAGACGTATACTTGAAACAATTTGCAAATATCTCTGAAACCACAAGAGCTAGGGATCTAATATGTTGCATGCAGCAAAAGCTGATGTTCTTCATCCAAGTTTGCTTGCCTTGTGACCATGGGTTAAGTTTAGACCTGCCCGGGGTGGGTTGGGGCGGGGGGATCACTATTCCACAGACTAATACAGAGAAAGCTTGAAAGATATTTTGCTCTGAACTTATACTGAAACGCAAAAAAACAAGCAACTCGGGAATTTCCACAATATATCGAATGCACAATATGCTGCTGTTAATCGAATGATACATGGATACGTAAGACCTTTCCTTTCGGAAAAAATACTAAAACAACGCATAATACAGCAAACAGTATTCCTTCAAAGTTTAATTATTCACAGAGTACGCGTTTGTCTCAAGCATATGAGCAAATTTAGGATGCAACATTTTGCAAACTCTTTACGTTAACTGGCTCAGTTTTTCAAAGAGGAACTTCAACATTTATGAATTTCTTGTTACAAATTGTAGTGTGATTAAAACGTCTACAACATCACAGTTGTGTCCTTTCGCTAATTAACTGCAACTTTTTTTTTTACAAAACATCTTTGTGGAATTAAGTGTGCTGTATATACAATATATAGCGGAAATTCCCAAGTTGCGTTTCTTTTGCGTTTCAGTATACTAGACCTCAGTATACTAGACCTCTTTTATCTCAACCACTCTGTTACTGTTGCAAGTGGGGACATGTGAACGCTTCAGAGTCATTTGAGCCTCTTGTTTGGCTCTATATATATACTGATCGTTTATGCGATGGCAGCACATTTTCCTTCGTCGTCATTACAGTAGACCTAACTTCTGATTTTCACCCGAATTTTATCACAGGGTTGTTCTAATAATATCTTGGACGAGTATTAAATGTGCAACATGGACAGATGTGTTACATAGTTATTTGTCCTCAATTATATCATGAGAATTGTGTCTATAAAAGCATGGATGAGGTTTACAATAACACAATGAATACGTGCATTGAAGAGTTTATTGCCCTTGATAAAATAAAATGTAGCCGGTCCGTAATTCTAAACAGTTTAAGGTATGAAACCACTAATTATTTTCCCGATAGACACCAATGTTAAGTGTCACATATTAATATTTTGCTGCAAATTCAACTCAAGTATGGATAATGCAGCAGTGTAATGTTCATATAGAAAACTAATTTTCCACTTGAAAAATCACCAGAAAAGGTGGGGTCACAAGACATGTAAGAAAGTTATTGTTCGTTTACTAAACAGGTCAAGGGTACAACTGGTTTTTTTCATTGCTCACAAAGTGTAAGCTTCGAAATTGTTCATCAGTGATACAGTAAAACCTATTAATTCGCTTCTTATACATACAACCACAAAATCAAATAGAAATGGGCAGTTTTCTCCAACTTATAATGCCCATTTCCATCAAAAAAGGAGGGATTACTTTTTATTATAGTGGTAAACCTATAAGATAACAGAGTTAAACTTGGCGTGTATAAAAGATGACCTGTTAAGGTCGTCGTGGGTCCAGAACTTGTAGACCGCTTGAGATAATGGTGTTAATTAACTTGACTCAAGTGTAAATTTAACTACAATATTTGAAAATCTTAATTCTGGAAAAATAAACAAAAAATGAAAATTGTTTAACCTGCAACTATTAAAGCTCAAGTTAATTAGTATGTGCTCGCATTTTAGTATGTGCTCGCATTTTCTTATTCTATAGTAAAGCAGTTCGGTTTGTGGGGGTTAGAACAATATACATCTACATCTACAATGTACGTTGAACTGTCATCTTTGACCATAACTCAGCGGAAATGACTTCACTAGTAATGCTAAGAAAATGAAATAAAAGAGATGATAGATAGAAGTAAAATAAAATAAATAAATAAGACCATATAGAGGGTTTAACAAATGTTTAATAATATTAAATACGGTGGGTATACATAATGAAAAGAAAGAAAGAAGAATGTGTTCCCAATCGCTTTTCACCCACCGAGTACTAAACCAATCCGGCTTCCGTGGCGGTACAAGGGCCCATATGTCCCCGCCGGCCTAGCTCTAGCTCGATGGCCTACTTTGGCAACTGGAATGGGCCCTGACTTAGTAGTAATATGCTGGCATGCATAGTATTTGTTGTAATATATCATGGATATACAAGACTATGTAGATCTATGAATATATACAGTATGGACAATGTGCAGCTCATCTGTTCTTTTGTCGGATCATGAAAAACAACGCTTGGCGGTGATAAGAAATTTACAATACGCGATATTGGATGATGATTGATGATGGTGATGATGATAATGATTGAAAAGTATGAATAGTGATGAGATGATGTTAAAATTAAAATTATATTCGAACCTGACGAGCTATTAGACCAGCCCTACGGAAAACTACAACAACAACAAACATGGAAGCGAAAGTAGAGCCAGACTCACATGTTGCGCAAGAAAATTCAGAAACGGCAGAGGCTTCAGCTAGTATGGACACAGGAGCATGTGGCACATCATCTACATCCGATAAACCAACATGTGTTATAGTACTGGGGATGGCAGGATCGGGGAAAACAACGTTTGTACAGGTAAATGTTCGCTAATTGAGTGTTGAATGTTTGTTGATGCTTATTCGGGTAGACCTTATTTCGGATAACGTTGCTTATTCCGATTCTGGTTTGAAAGTATATTATAAACAGATATATTTACTGGTTTGTATAAAACATAAATTGCATGAGACATAAAAAAAATCATAAATTTGAAAATTTCACATCGGGGCATTAGTTACAAATTTACCAGATTTCTGTAGTATACTTGAACACAGTTTAAAATGAATGTATCCACATTGGTGTAATGAGATAGAACCAACATTCTATACAAAACTGTACAAAAAAATGTAATGCATAACTACAATTTTTTTTTACAAAAGTCAGTTGTGCGTTTATGATAAACACCCAGGGTACCCCTACCGTAATGTGAAAGTGTGTCATTTATTTGATCACTGATTGGTCAAATTAGTTTCAGAATGTCATTTCAAACTCAAAGTTATGAATTTATAGTTTATTCAGGTACAAACTGTGTATTTATTATGGGGGGATTTGAGTATAAAATGAAACGTGTACCCAGTATCCAGATAACAAATAAGATACCAGTATATAAATAATTAATAATAATATAATTCATAACTTTCATATCCAGGCATTAGTTACACATTTCTGTTGAGATTTTCAGTAGATGAAAATATTTAGATACTCAGAATTTATTCTCAATCTATATAAGAAAAATCAAAAAAAGTTGACCATAATTTAGATGAAATATATCCACATTAGTGTTTTGAAATAAAAAAATAAGAACCAACAAAAGGTATGTAGGCTAAATTGTATACAAACACATTAAAGCTTTTAATATAATTATCACAACAGTTTTTTTGTAAAACCTAAAGGGCTAAAGTCAGTTGAACAAAGTTGTTAATTATATACTTATTATTTAATTATATATATAATAATTTTTTATTTCAGAGAATTGTTGCACATCTACACACCAATAAAACTCCACCATATGTCATCAATCTGGACCCAGCTGTACATGAAGTACCTTTCCCGGCAAATATTGGTAAGGACAGAAAGAACTGAATATAACTTCCATTTTTTGCCATTTTGTTGGATAAAATTCATTCCAGTGGCAAATCGTATGTTTTTTTCTCAAATGAAAAGAAAGAATTCCAAGGCCATCCTTAAAAATACATTTGTTTGCTCAGGATTTAACAAGTGAGTATGTTAATTGGTAGGTTCTTTTGTTTTTTGTTGTTGTTTTTTTGCTTAAGAAAAACCCTTAAGAAATGAAAGAAAAATATACTAAAGATAGTAAACAAATTATGTTGAAGAATAGCTATTAAAGGTTTTCGGTAGGAACTTTTTCGTGGGTAGATAGGGAGGGATACAGCAAACCAATAAATTTTTTATGGTTGGCCCCAATTGAAAATACATTTGAGGAAAAAAATAGTTTGCCTTTAAAATAGTTGGTCATTAAAACATGTATTCAGTATAATGCAATACAGGTTTGTTTTTTATATACATGTATAACAGTCTATTAAATCATTTTAGTATTATTTTATATTGAGAATTTTATGATTCTTGGTTCAAGAAACTCGTTACTCATTGAGAGATACAAACAGTCTTAATCTGTTTCTCACAGCAATTTAAACATTCAGTTCTCAGAACTCACTGAGTTGCTTCAGAAAGTGATGTCATGACAGAAACAACCAAATGAAAATATGAATGAAGCATTCTGATCTGTTCAGTGATGAAAATTGGACCAATGAAACCAGGTTAATTAGCGAGGCAGAGGAACTCATTCAGTTCTCAGAACTCATTGAGTTTTTACTTGACATTGTGTAATGAAGTTCTTAAAATCCAGAATCACAAAATTTTAATAATAAAATAATTCTAAAATGATAATAGACTGTTATATATGGTTTAGAGATAACGCTGTATTTTGAGATTTCGGCGTCGTATATATTGATTTATGGCTTATCGAGTATTTTATGTGTATCGACTTTACAAAAAAAATGTACAGTATACTTTTATATGATCGGTAAAATATTAATTAAAATATAAAACCATGGCTCATTTTGTGTATAACCAATACGTGTTAATTTCTCAATTACTCTTGATAAGCTAAAAATCTATAGGTACAGGTAGAGATGACAACCATAGTTGGCAGTACTGCTAATGTATGTTAGTGTTTTAAGACCATATATCTAAAAACCCTATTCAATATATATATATTTTTTTCATATTGTTTGATTTTTCCCAATTTAGAGGTTTGCGCTAATTTTCCAATTGTAATGGTCATTCCCAAAATTCCAAAACTTTAAAGGAACACTGAATTTGTGATTTAATATAAATTACACTATGTAGTATAATTCTTTATACTTGTATGCTAGCCGAAAAACTAAATTCCCTTATATATATAAATGAACAAAATCAATACATGCATGTGCACAGTTTTTTGTTTTCTATTATTTTCCAAGTTTGTACATTTTATAAGTTATATGATAGAAGACAGTCTCCATGTCCAGTTTTATTAGTTTCATCTTTCAAGATGGTTGTTTACTTTGACCATTTTTATTTTAAAAACTTGCTCAAACTGTGAATTACACATTGGAAGCATGTTTTAGTCCTATATATCTTCTTATTGCAAATATGATTTTAAGTAAAATGAACGTAAACCTGGGAAATAAGATTTTGAAATGGCAGGTTCACTAATTGATATTAGTCTCGGCCAGCTAGACCGTATCATGCATATGTCTTACTTGCAGATATCAGTCTGGGCAGATTAGGCCAATTAAAGCGCCCACTAGCGATTAACACAATAAATTCGCGCGGTTTTTTCACACTCATAAAGCCGACGTTTGCGTGACGTCATGTTGTGAAAACAAGTACAACGTCAATTGTTGAAGCAGCAGTTAAACTGTTTAACGTCACTTGCTGCTTCTCATAAGTTAAAAATAAGAAAATATTATTAAATTAACTTAAAAACATGTTTTTTGAAAGTCTCGTTGAATCTCTAACAATCTCACCAAAATCGCCCAAAACGAGAGGGCGATTTGAAACGTCCAATTTTCCCCAGGCCCTGGTTCTGGATCCGTGTAGCATAGTGTAACGAAGAAATCAGAAGCGGGCCGGGTGACCGAGGCTATAATTGATATATGACTTGATTTTCTTCTATTACAGATATTAGGGATACAGTAAATTACAAAGAAGTTATGAAGCAGTATCCTTGACTATATAATTACTACTACACTGTTGTAGTGTCTTATTAGAACTGACCTATCTTTATCAGATTGTCTAAGTTTTATCACATAGAATTACTTCCGAGAGTGTAATAATGCTATGACAAAATAAAGTATATAAAATATGTTATTTTGAAACAAATAACTGTTTTCTTTTCTCTTTGGCACAACACAATCTTAGATGGTAGTGGTATAGCAATACACCCAAGAAAGATTTTAAAACTGGCTAAATAGGGCATAATGTTTGTACCTCGTTAATCAACCTCCAGCTGCAGTAACTGGAAATTTCATTAGAAATAGCATTATAACCAGGACTGCTGCCAGGAATTTCTCTAGTTTTCAGAATCTAGTATTGAATAGTCACAGCTCATGCTTCTTAAATTCAATATTGAGAGCATAAGGTATTGGGCTTTTCGAAAACTGGCAAATTGGTATAATTTTGATAAGACAGTTAGTGTAAGTCAGTGGTTTAAAGTTGTTTGCTTCATTCGTTAACAAATATTAAGATATGGCCTAGGACCCAATGGTGGTATTGTCACATCGCTGAATCTGTTTGCCACAAGGTTTGACCAGGTGATGCAGTTTACAGACAAGAAAACAGCCGCAGACTGCAAGTAAGAAATAGTGTATACTTTCAGCCAGCAAACACTATCACAAAATTTGTGGCGTAGCAGCGTATAAAGCCATGATATCAGTATCATAAAACACTAGTGTATTTAAATATGCAAATAAAAGGCCTAATCATCGGTGTATCTTTTTGGTTTAGCTCGGTGTGCATTTGGCATTGTGTACAGACACATTTATAGCAAAGATAATGTTATGTAAACACAAGAGTTACAAAGTCAGCATGCCTTTTTAACAAAACGTACATTTCTAATTAGTTGTTTCTATTAACGGCTGGGTACATCGGGGGATGTAATGCAAATTTGACGGTAATATTATACACAAATACTTGTATATACATTCGGGTGGTCGTGATGATGGGGTGGGGGGATGGTTAGGGGATGGGGGTGTGGGGGTAAACCAGTAATTATATAATTTAATACAACTCATTAATTAATCAATTCAATATTAAGCAGGCCTTCATCTATATCTGCCTATGTTAAACCTATTTATAAAACATTGTTTATTACCCGGATCATCAAATAATGAGGAATGCATATTTGATAAACTGTTTGTCAGCAGTTTTCTTTTTAACCTTGTTACACGTCGTTATTTACGTTGAGTGAAACTGCACTTATACGGGGGGTAATCGAGAAATAATAAAACTGATGCTGCAAAATCTTTATCAATAAATAGGTAACAATAAAATTTACACACAATATTAAGCACTGCATCCTTTATAGGACAGTTGATATCAGTTTATAATTAAAATTATATAAAGGCATTTTGGAAAATTTATCATAGGGCTATTTCATTAACGCATACCTTGGACCCCAGGAGGGCAATTTAACAAACATTTATCGGTGAACCCTATTTTCTTTAAATTGAATTCTGCATCTAGGGGTGGGTGTTCAATGCCTTCATAGGGTGACCGGTCCCATGTATGTGTTCATGTAATAGCCCTTAGTTAATTGTGCAGTGCATTTTATCACTTTTATAAATTCTATAGAAAAATACTTCAAACTCCATTATCACTTTATGTGATTTTTTTTTTTTTATATCAGTTGTTTTAAAAAATTGTATCCAAATATAATAAATTGTAATTGTCATTTGTTGATGTTCTTGGGCAAGACACTTTCCCTTAGCCTCGTCCGTCGGATGGGTATATGTAAACCGGGCAGTCCCTTGTAACGGTCTATCCTCAAAAACCCTAGGAATCTATTCGATAATAAGAGTAGGGCACGGTTCCTATGTATCCTTCCACTCTCTCTGGGGCGGCTCTAAATAGCCTATACTGTGTAGATTAGCCGTTAAACAACATTTAATTCAAATCATTTGTTGATGTTGTTACAGGTATATAGTATTTGACACGCCGGGACAGATTGAAGTATTCACCTGGTCAGCGTCAGGCACTATAATCACTGAGGCCCTCGTAAGTTTACGCTATCATACATTGTTTTAAGTCTTAATTTAATACTTTTAATGCAACGGACATTGAACAATGAGCACTATTATATAAATATAGTGTAAACAGCTTGAGTGATTTTATTTTCAGTCGATAGAATCTTGTCAATCGAATATTGGTTGTATTTTTGATATTTTGTGTCTATATTTTAATGCATTTCTCAATTTCTGATGTCGACTTGTGGGGAAGTGTCAATTCTTACGGATGGTAAAGACGCTTAATTTGAAACCTTCTTGCCTCGCACCGCTGTGGGTTTGAATCCCACTGGGAGCTCGACTTGTGAGAAAGTGTTGATTCTTATGGATGGGGAGGTATACAGTATTGGTTCTATCTAGGTCCAGGAGAAAGCTGATGGTCTACTTCCACCAATGAAAATAGACCATCTTACATAGCCTAAAATGTGTTGAAAAATTACATTAAAAAACACCAAGCAAACCAAACATCAATGTTTTATATAATTACATTAATATAAACCAAACAGATTTTTTTTATGAAACCAGTTACCGTATTGTTTCTAATTAGCGCCACCCGGGGTTGTGACATTTTCTGAAAGGGGGGCACTTATTAGAACGCTTTTCGTAAGCCAGTACACATTTTAATTTCCTTATATAATGCTAAAAAATGTTGTGTTACTGAAATTTGGAATTAAATTCGTAAGCATGTGTATACTGTTTCCCTTTGCTTGGATATTAACCACTTTAACACCTCAAGGTAGGATTTTTTTTTTAAAAGTTAGGCGGTCGCTTATTAGAGGGGGAGCACTAATTAGAAACAATACGGTATACCATATCACCATATACATGAGATTGTACTGTCATTATGTAATATTTCAGGCCTCCTCCTACCCGACTGTGATAGTATATGTGATGGACACTCCTCGCAGTGTCAACCCAGTGACCTTTATGTCCAATATGACGTACGCCTGCAGTATCATGTACAAGATGAAACTCCCGTTCATTGTCGTCATGAATAAGGTATGGAATCTTATGATTGGTGAGTTTGTTATAAATAGTTAGATTTTGATGACATATTTATGACAGTTAACAACAAAATTAAGTACATAAGAAATGGAATATTTAAAGTTAAATGAAGCATGTAATAGAAAGTATCTGAAAACCTTTTGATTGGATTCGGTTTCATGAAACTTTTGTTTTAATTTAAAGGTCAGTTTTATTCATGCAAGGTGGGCGTCTGTGGCTGAGTGGTTAGAGTCTCTGACTTGAAAATTTTGACCCTCACCGCTGTAGGTTCGATCCCTCGGGGGCCTAGGAATCTTTATGTGAGGAAGCTATCCAGCTGGCTTGCGGAACGTCGGTGGTTCTACCCAGGTATGAAAATTGCTCGAAGGGGCTCCTGGGGTCTTCCTCCACCAGTGAAAGCTGGAAAGTCGCCATATGACCTTAGCTATTGGTGCGACTATAAAATCCAATTCATTTATTCGTGCAAGGAAATTGGAATCAAATTCGCCGCCTTTAAATTTTTCAAAATTAAAAATATCTCGTTTGAGATCCTTCCTACAACAAAACAAGCTGTTTGCGGTCGATTGCAAACGAGGGTATAAAAAGGACAAGTCACACTGGCAAGATGAAACTAGTATTACAAAATACCAAGTCTCTGTCTTAAGAACTCTTTCATCAGCCTTCCAAAATTGTCTACATAAAAAAGCGAAAGTAAAAATTACCTGAATACTGTTATACACGTTCCTACAGGTGGATATTGTTAGTAACCAGTTTGCGGTGGAGTGGATGACAGACTTTGAGACATTCCATGATGCTCTGGAACACGAGACATCGTACACGTCTAACCTGACACGGTCCATGAGTCTGGTACTCGATGAATTTTATGGCACATTAAAGGTATGTGTAGTTTTAAGGTATGTGTAGTTTTGTTAATCATGAAATACTGATTGCCGGTACCTGGTATGCATTATTTGTAGGATGAGCTAATGGGAGACAATCAGTAACCTGTAAATTATCTCCCTTATATCATCTCTCAATTTGAACTCCTTTGTGTTTATCATTGACTTACATTAAAGAAACTTACCCTCCAAATAACGGCAAAAATTAAACTAAAAAAACTTTATCGAAACTCTAGCCAGGTGTTCAGGTCATATAATAATGTATACGTGCCGATTAAAAGTAAAGGTTTATTCAGTGTTTTTTTTAAGATACCCGTGATTGAATATGGTTAAAATGAATTATGAATTGTAAACTCTTGATTTAACACTCCAGTTTTGGGGTTAGGCCTGGCTGGTTGAAGCAGTTTATATTAGGTCTATATGTAGAGTTTGGATTCTCAAAAAAGGTAATGTATATACCTAACTCACCATCAGTAGGTTAAGAAACGGTGTACATATGTTGTAAAAATTTGGCTGTTGTTGGCAGAATAGCTACTTTAAGACAATGGACTTCAACTATTTTGTTTATATATACGATCATTTCAAATACTAAAAATATTGAAAGTGTATTTTCCTTCATTAATACAGACACATTTTAAACAAATTTAAACAGAAAAATGAGCTTGCAAAGGTTCATAATTAGCATTTGAAATGCATCCTTATATAGATAAACAACTATAAAAACCAAGGAGATCCTAATGGTTGAACCAAGGTGTTTGGAGAGAGTTATCAGGGGAGATAATTCACAGATGTTCCTCATTGGTTTGCTCCCTTGCTTGACATATAAAGACTAGTGCTAGACTTGTCAACCCGGTTTCCATATAATATGACTCGATAGGGTACCATGTCATGTCATGGTGTTGTATTCCAATGTGGCAATATCAAATTGAGTATTTAGCTCACTGCTGGAAGCAGACACCATCATGGTTAAATGTGACATTAAACCCCAAACAAACATACATAGAATTGGTTTGCCAACACCAGGCCTTGAATTCACCAACCATTCTTGAGAATATTCTTAGACTTAAGCTCAAGTATGCAAATTTCAATCACAGATATTTCTATAAGTTTACAGAGTAAACGTTCATAACAAGCTGCTATGTATAAATATTATGCATACTAATAAATAGCGACTTCTTACGATTGTTTATCTTTGAAGGTCATGGAAATATTTGTGAACGAATTTTCAGTACTTGAGCTCAAGTCTAAGAATAGTTGGTAAATTCCAGGCCAGTTGTAAATGGTTTGGATCTGCCAATATTTAATCATAATGTTGGTGAAAATTGTCCGAGTCCCTTCTAAACAGAGATAACTTTGAATTTGGCATCTTTCGTATTGTTTCACTATTATTTTCTTTAACATGTCCTGCTGCACACTGATTTGATTATTAGGTGAATGGTTATGAATAGAGAACCAACTTTGCTTGAACATTAAAAGTATTTTAACCATAGTGAAATATAATGTCATGCAGACATATACATGTCCCTTTTCTATCAACTATTACAGTGGGGGAGGGGCTGGTATTATGGAAGGGATATTCCATTAAAACATACCTGGGACAACAGGAAGGAAATTTAATAAACATCCATTGGTGAACCCTGTTTTCTGAAACTCAGTTTGTCATTGGTGTTCAATTGCCTT
Organism: Cyrtodaria siliqua; assembly: GCA_037043455.1. NCBI lineage: Eukaryota > Metazoa > Mollusca > Bivalvia > Adapedonta > Hiatellidae > Cyrtodaria > Cyrtodaria siliqua. The sequence goes on from JAWPHD010014459.1 coordinate 30,417, forward strand.
CCTGGGGAGCCATGTATGTTTTAATGGTAATAGCCCTTAGCCTTTGGGTTACAGTTCTATTTTATTTACAGACCTATTGTTTGGTGCGCTTGTTTTAGCCAAAGGTTTTTCTGCAGTAGCTTCAGCAATTTAAATAATATGTACATTGATTATATATCAATAGATCTGGCATTTTTAGTGGTAAATAAAACTACGTTAGTTTTGAAAATCGGTTGAGAAATAAACATTTTACAGCCAAAATGATATTTTTTTTCTATGTAAAATTAAGAAATTTCAAATAACTTCAGTTAGCCTTAATATTTTGCCATAAAATTGTTCAGGGTGTCTTTATTTAGGATTATCCAACAATCTAAAACCATCTTTGGATAAAAATTCTGAAAATAATATTTTTTCAAATTGTTCATGCAGCAGAATTTTACACTGAAAATGCCCCCATCAAAAACCACTTTAGCGCATGCAATTTTTATTTCTCGACCGATTTTGAAAAGTAAGGTATTTTTATTTACCACTCAACATATCTGTTTCACTGATATACAATTATGTAGGTATTAGATAAATTTTGTCTGAAAAGTAAAAAAAAAAATTTGGCTGAAACAAGCGCCCCAAACAATAATCCCATTTTGTGTCAGTTACTATGTTAATCCGTATTTGGTGACATTTCAGACTGTTGGTGTATCAGCTGTGACCGGCGAGGGAGTCGAGGAATTTTTCACATTGGTTGATGAAGCAGCTGAGGAATATGACAAGTAGGTGAATGGTTACCTCGCGGTTCTAACCAGCCGTGGTTCACACAAATTACACTACAAAACCATTTATGACAACTCTACCCAAGTTTCAGGTCATATAATAATGTATAAGTGTCATATAATAATGTATAAGTGCCGATTAAAAGTATATTTATTCATGGGTCCTTAAACTACCCGTGATTGAATATGTGTAAAATGAATTATGAGTTGGTTAACGCCTAACTTGATGCTCCAGTTGTGGGGCTTGAATTGGCTGGTTAAAGCCGGTTATATTGTGTCTGTAGAGTGGATTCTCAAAATATGTAAGTTAAATATATACCACGTTGTCAGTAGGTTTAGAAACGGTATACATATGTTGTTAAATTTGCCTGTTGATAGCGGGATAGGGACTTTTAAGAATTATCTTTAGTGACATTAGAACTATTCTCCTATTGCACTTGCCTGCAATAAACTCTTGCGAGTTGCTGGTCCTCAATTATCAGTGAACAACATTTACTTTTGGGGCAGAGCTAAAACAAACAAGGTGCAGTTCATTCGTCTGATGAACTTGTTTTGTTTGTATGATGTAACATCGTCTTTACGTTCTCGTTCTGCCGCAAGTTGCTTCAAAAATGCATGCAATATTGGAAACGTCGCTTTTCCAACAGGATGTATTACAGCTTTAAATCACAATTTTAAGCACAGATGCAATGTATTTATATTATTTATGTCTGAAAAACAGAACAAACATAATATAAATATAAATATTGAATTTAGGCTTCACCCACATACTAGCCAAATGCTTTTTATAGCCTGTAGAAAGATTGAAATACTGAATTTAATCCTTAAATGTTCGCTTGGTATGCAAGGTATTCGACTTAAAGGTGTATGGGAGCAGGGCCTTTTTACCCTTCTTTGCAACCGCCTGAATATAAAGTCCCCATCCACAACTAAATTTCTTTTAAAATCATGCAGTTTTCCTCATTTTTTAATAGCTCTACTGATCAAAGATCAGCAGAGCTTATGCCGTGGTGCGGCATCCGTTGTCCGTCCGTCTGTCCATTAACTTTTTTTGTGGCGACTACTCCTCTGAAACTACTTGACGAAATTTCATGGAACTTCACAGGAATGTTGCTCTTGATGTCTAGTTGATCCTAGCAAAATTCAGGTCGGCCGTAATTCAAGATGGCCACCACGACTAAAAATAGATTTTGAAAATGCAATTTTGTGGCGACTAGTTCTGAAAAACCATAAGAGATATTGATTTGGAACTTTTACCAAAATGACTGGCACGACATGTAGTTGGTCCTAACCAAAGTTCATTTTGATTGGATGTCAAACATGGCCACCAGCGGCCATCTTGTTTACATGGAGTTATATTGGAAAATCTTGTGGCGACTACACCTCTGAAACTACTTGATGGAATTTCATGAATCTTGACAGGAATGTTGCTCTTGATGTCTAGTTAATCCTAGCAAAAGTTCATTTTGATTGCATGTCTAACAACATAAGAGTTACGTAGAAAAACTTGTGGCGACTACTCCTCTGAAACTACTGGACGGATTTCATAAAACTTCACAGAAATGTTGCTTTAGATGTCTAGTTGATCCTACCAAATATTGAGGTCGGCCGAAAATTCAAGATGGCCATACAAGCCTAAAATTGATTTTAAAATGCGATTCTGTGGTGACCACTTCTCAAAAACCATAAGTGATATTGATTTGGAACCTTTACCAAAATGACTGGCACGACAAATAGTTGGTCCTAAACAAAGTTCATTTTGATTGGATGTCAAACATGGCTGCCAGCCTCCATCTTTGTTTACATAGAGTTATATAGGAAAAACTTGTGTCGACTACTCCTCTGAAACTACTGTACGGATTTTCATGAAACTGGACAGGAATGTTGCTCTTGATGTCTAGTTGATCCTAGCCATAATTCAGGTCGGCCGGAAATTCAAGATGGCCTCCGAAGCTAAAAATAGATTTAAAAAAACAAGTTTGTAGTGACTACTTCTTGAAAACCATAAGAGATATGAATATGGGACTTTTTCTAAAATGATCAGCATGACATGATGTTGATCCTTGTCAAAAAATATTTTGATTCAACATTTTAATAAACATTGCCGCCAGTCGCCATGTTTGTTTACACAGAGTTAAATTATAAAAATTTGTAGCGACTACTCCTCCGAAACTACTCGAAGGATTCGCATGAAACTTCACAGGAATGTTGCTCCTGATGTGTAATTGATCCTAGCAAAATTTCAGTCAGGCCGGAAATTCAAGATGGCTGCCACGGCTAAAAATAGATTAAAAAAACAAATTTGTAGTGACTACTTTCTGAAAACTATAAGTGATATTGATATGGGACTTTTTCTTAAACGATCAGCATGACATGAGGCTGGTCATTTTCGAAAACCATTTTGATTCAACATTAAACATGGCTGCCACGGCCATCTTTGTTTACATAGGGTTATATAGTAAAAACTTGTAGCGACTACCCATCTGAAACTACTTGACAGATTTTCATGAATCTTCACAGGAATATTGATCTAGCTATCAAAAACGTATCAGTAGAGCTTCAAGGTCATTGACCTCTTGTTTAAAGTTATCTCTGAAAATTTCATTCCCCATTCATGGATTTTTTCCCCAATTTAAGCCAAAAGGCCCCTTCCCCAAAACTGGTAAAAAGACCCTGGTGGGATAATTTACATGCATCAAACAAGCCAATTATTTAGTGAAGTGAAAAATTTGGTTACCACTTTTGGTAGCAAAAATATGAGCTGCACTATAAACATATTTTCAGAGAGTACAAACCAATGCTAGAAAGAAGGAGGAAAGAGATGGAAGAGCGAGAGAAGACAAGACAGGAGAAAGAACTGGGTAAAGTGGCGACAGACAGAGAAGCAGAATTGATGGACACTGAAGGTATACCCCACAAATATTATAAATTCATTATAATGCAAACTTTTGGCTTTTGGTACAGTTGAGAACCTACTCTTATAAACGTTAACCCGCTACATATATATATATATATAATGGAATGTTCTTTCTTTGAATTAAGACCGTTCCCTTTATGAGACAAAGGGGTGTTTTGGGGAAAACGACTGATCCGCAGCCATTCTAAACCTGCAAGTTACTCGCAGGCTGATCTGGGTTTACAATGGCCGCAAAGGCTATTATAGACGGGCTTAGCGGGTTAAGGGTTAATACAATACACTTATATACATTACAATAGCACGGTCTTAAAGGGACACACGGCAATCTTCAAGCTTTTGTCAAGCATTGAAATTAGTGTATTAATCCAGTACCATTTTGACCTTGAACCTTCTTGCATATAATTGAATAAGATTTTGAGTTTTCATTTTTAGCTCTATTGACCAAATACCTAGTTGATGTTCAATATCTGACATAGATTTTTCTAGTTTTTTGAGTTCAGCAGTCTCTTAATTGATGCTCTATATTTGACACATTACTTCTGTGGGTTTAGCAGTTTCTTAGAAAATGTTCAATATTTGGCATACATTTTTCTCATTTTGTGAGTTTATCAGTTTCCTAGTAGATGTTTTATATATGACTACTTTCCCAGGAATGAGGATCAGAACATCAAAGATGGTGCTGAACCCTCGGTTACCCGATGATGAGGAGGAAGACAGCGATGATGACTTCAGACAAGCGGAACCTGATGGTAAGTTTACTAGTCAATTTGTTTTAAAGTCTACATACCATTATACAGTATGTTTTTAGTTTGTTCAGTATGTAGGTTGTGAACTTTTTTGGCGAAAAAAATCTTAAAATGAGAGGGTTTTGTTTTTCTAAATTTTTGTTATTCCAAACTCGAAAGCCTGATTATTTATTTTTACAAATCAATTTCATTGTAAGGTTTAACTGCACATTTTTCTTGATATCTTAATATTCTCTGGAAAATGAAAACAATTTCAAAGATGTGTTCAATACATGCAAAATGTTCATATTGTGCAGAATGTTCATATTGTGCAGAATGTTCATCACGTACAGAATGTTCATATTGTGCAGAATGTTTGGGATGAATGTTCTGCCTAAAATAAACATTCTGCACATCATCAGAATGTTCATCATGTGCAGAATGTTCATCACATACAGAATTCATCACGTACAGAATGTTCATCACGTACAGAATATTCATCACGTACAGAATGTTCATCACGTACAGAATATTCATCACGTACAGAATGTTCATCACGTACAGAATGTTCCTCACATACAGAATGTTTATTTTAGGCAGAACATTCGGCAGAATATTCAATGCATGCAGAATGTTCATCACGTACAGAATGTTCATCACGTACAGAATGTTCATCACGTACAGATTGTTCATCACGTGCAGAATGTTCAATGCATGCATAATGTTCATCACGTGCAGAATGTTTATCTGAGGCAGAACATTCGTCACGTGCAGAATATTCAATGCATGCAGAATGTTCATCACGTACAGAATGTTCATCAGGTGCAGAATGTTCATCACGTGCAGAATATTCAATGCATGCAGAATGTTCATCACATGCAGAATGTTCTCATCACGTGCAGAATGTTTATCTGAAGCAGAACATTCATCGCGTGCAGAATATTCAAACATGCAGAATGTTCATCATGTCAGGGAGGAGACATGGGTTCATAAACGCTCTAGTTTATCGATTTATGTTGTCGCGCTAGAACGCCACCATTTACTATTTTATCTATACAGGTAAATCGATCGTATTAAAGCGCGTTACTTTTGAAAAGTTAAAATTTCAGCCAACATCTCAAAATAGGCAGTTTTTACAGCCTCTTTTTTTAGGCTTCAGGTATAATCAACATCACGACATTACCTTCTTGACAAAGATAAATATGTCTACTATTCACTTGCCTATACTTCGTATCTCGTTTGCAATAGCTAAATACAATTTTTAATTTGAAAAATTTAAAATTTCAGCTGATATCTTAACAGAGGCATTTTCACCACCTCTTTTTAGGCTTTGTCTTATAATCACCATCGTGAAATTACCTTCTTAACAAAGATAAATATGTCTACTATTCACTTTTTGTTATTATTAATGCCTAATATAACCATTAGTCTCGTATATCGTTTTCTGTATGTGATGTCACCATTTTTTATTTGGCGCCATCTTTATTACAAGGAACCGTCTGGTAAAATATGCTTTTATACATGCAAATAAATACACAGAGGACACAATGTGAATAAATAATACTTATGTTTACATTTCGCACCTTTATTGAGTTTGTAAGTGTAATAATTTATAAGAATTTGCTGTTTTTCACACGTGCATAATATTCATCAAATGCAGAATGTTCATCACGCGATGATGTTCATCAGGTGCAGAATGTTCATCATGTGCAGAATATTCATCAGGTGCAGAATGTTCATCACGGGATGATGTTCATCAGGTGCAGAATGTTTATCGTGTGCAGAACATTCATCATGTGCAGAATATTCATCACGTGCAGAATGTTCATCACGTGCAGAATGTTTATCGTGTGCAGAATGTTCATCACGTGCAGAATGTTCATCACATGCAGAATGTTTATCATGTGCAGAATGTTCATCACGTGCAGAATGTTCATACGTGCAGAATGTTCATCACGTGCAGAATGTTCATCACGTGCAGAATGTTCATCACATGCAGAATGATTATCGTGTGCAGAATGTTCATCACGTGCAGAATGTTCATCACGTGTAGAATATTCATCACGTGCAGAATGTTTATCGTGTGCAGAATGTTTATCGTGTGCAGAATGTTCATCACGTGTAGAATGTTCATCACGTGCAGAATGTTCATCACGTGCAGAATGTTTATCATGTGCAGAATGTTCATCACGTGCAGAATATTCATCACGTGCAGAATGTTCATCCGTGCAGAATGTTTATCGCGTGCAGAATGTTCATCACGTGCTGAATGTTCATCACGTGCAAAATGTTTATCGGGTGAAGAATGTTCATCACATGCAGAATGTTCATCACATGCAGAATGTTCATCACGGTGCAGAATGTTCATCACGGTGCAGAATGTTCATCACGTGCAGAATGTTCATCACGTGCAGGATGTTCATCACGTGCAGAATGATCATCACATGCAGAATGTTCATCGCGTGCAGAATGTTCATCGCGTGCAGAATGTTCATCGCATGCAGAATGTTCATCACATGCAGAATGTTCATCACATGCAGAATGTTCATCACGGTGCAGAATGTTCATCACGGTGCAGAATGTTCATCACGTGCAGAATGTTCATCACGTGCAGAATGTTCATCACGTGCAGGATGTTCATCACGTGCAGAATGATCATCACGTGCAGAATGTTCATCGCGTGCAGAATGTTCATCACGGTGCAGAATGTTCATCGCGTGCAGAATGTTTATCGTGTGCAGAAAGTTCATCACATGCAGAATGTTTATCACGTGCAGAACGTTCATCACGTGCAGAATGTTCATCACGTGCAGAATGTTCATCACATGCAGAATGTTCATCGTGTGCAGAATGTTCATCACATGCAGAATGTTCATCACTTGCAGAATGTCCATCACGTGCAGAATGTTTATCGTGTACAGAATGTTTATCGTGTGCAGAATGTTCATCGCACGCAGAATATAAGGGTTGTTGTAATAGCCTAATTGATCATACTGTTTCATATTGTACCTTAATTCTGGCAAAAAAATACAAGAAATGATTTATTTTTTAAATATGGGAATCCTGAAGCATTGTGATAATCTTAATATTTCTAGAATTATCTCCCTTTTGAATTTGTTAATAATAACTTTGATGTAGTCTTTCTTGTTGATCTATCTATTTAAATGAGCTCATTGCATTTGGACTACAAAAATAAATATATTTAACTCTTTTAATATTAAAACCTTGCCTTAAGGCTACTACATCTCGAATGATCTATAAAAACAACTTGTTCACAATGTGTCGCAGCTGTTAAGAAAGCTAACAGGATATTGGGTATGATTAAAAGACACATAGTTATTGGGGTATCTGGAAAAAACTATTGTTAGCTTGTATAAGTCATTCTTACGACCTCATATGGACTATTGTTTGCAGGCTTGGTCTCTTGGTTAACGACATCAAACTACTTAAACATATTTAACATATATAGCTATCAAACTTGTAACCGACGTAGCGCACCTACCTTATCTTGAATGGTTCAAACGTTTACTCTAACAACGCTTGAACGTTGCCGACACTGAGGCAATATGATTGAAACTTTCAGAATATTAAGTGGCAAAGAAGAGAATGATCCTAGCGACCTTTTTGAATGGAATATCAGTGTTACGCCGGGAAATTCAATGAAATTAAAGAAACGAAGAGCCAGGCTCAATACAAGACAGCATTTCTTTATTCATAGTCATAAATGCATGGAATAACCTACCAGAAGATATTGTTCTGACAGCAATAATAAATTAGTTTAAAAACTCCATTGATAGACATTTAAAGCGATATATGGGGTTTCTATATGGGAACATGCTCGCTTAACCCATTGGCCATACTTTAGTTTGCGGCTGCAGGTATAAACAGATATAAACATGTATTTATCAAAATGTCTTCTATATTTTAGATGAGGATGAAGTTAAGGAATACCTATCCTTCAAGCGATTTATTGATGGTCAGAAGTCAAGGCAGCAGGAGAAGGCCCAACAGTTGGGCGAGGACAACACCTAAATGTTGTTGATACTGTCATTGTTCATTGTAAATAAACATTCATCATCTGATTAAAATGCAGTGACTTGTCATATTTTATTTACTATTTAAAGACTTTGAACACTTTTTTGATTGGATACTGTTGAATTGAATCGAAAGGGGTTTTTACGGCGCATCAACACAAAAAGGTTTGATGGTACCAACAGGAATGAACATTTCAGACCCACTGTTCATTTACATCTAGATGCAGAATGGACCTAAAACCTTCTCCCCTGCAAAATGGCAGAGGTTCAAAATCTGCCACCACTCAACTGAAGTAGCACCTGAACAAATACAGGGATGATGATGAAGCCCTTTAATCATTGTAAAAATGACAAAATGAAATCTGAACTCGGGTTGGGTGGGGTGGGGATGGTGGGGGTGGATTTTACCCCTCTGCCTGGATAAGCAGTGGCCCTATTCTTGCCCAGGAACAACACGGGGCTTGGATACTGTTATTGTTGATTCTAATGCTGTAATCAAATATGTAGACCTTAAAAATGTGCGATTATAAAACGGTGCAAAACCAGTCACAAATAAAATCGTGTTTTGTACGTCGGCAAGGTGACATTGTAAACTGTCAAAAACAAGAAGATCGATAGAACCGATTGATGCTCCCCGAATGTGAATGTAGTGTTGACAGAAAGGGAAAAGGTACAACAATAATATAGTTATGTCGATCTATACTCAGTTGCAAAAGAAACTGGACACACTGAAAATTTTACTTTACACCATATCCTCTTATCATGCGACAGTCCCTTAATGATTCGACCTATTGAAAAACAAATGACATGATATTGGCAATGGAATGATAAAAACTTTGGTACCAAACATGGCATATTTATTTTGGAATTTGTCAATTTAATTCTAAAAAAACTTAATACAATTAAATCTAAACAAAACTCAGTGTCCACTTTCTTTTGCAACTGAGAATATTTGTTATTATAGGATATGAGTGATTTTTAAGTCCCATAAGTCGTCAGTTTTTGCTCAGAACAATAATTACCAGTATACATTTACAACGAGCATTAATTTGAAGGAAGATAATAGTTGTGGTTCTTATGCTCTTTACTTCCTCTAATTAAATTTGCCTACTATCATTGTGTGAAGTTTCATTCCAGTCTCATTAATAATTTTCAAGTTATGCTCCAGATAAGAATTATAAGTACAAAGGGCAATAACTTTTATTTGAATGAAGATAGCGTTATGGCTTTTGCATTCTGCGATTCCTCTCATTGCCCTCTATCTTTATGTGAGGTTTCATTCCACTGAAATTATACTCTGGATTATAGGATATGAAAAGCGGAATGGACAAAGAAAGACAGGCAGACAAAGCGGCGACTATATACTCCCGTTTTTTTTTCGGAGAGCATAAGGAAATGCGTTAACATACTGAAATTAGTGCGTAACGGCGTTAACATACAGGAATTAGTACGTAACGGCTCCACTACCACAGCAATTAAGCAGAATTTGTAACCAATCAACAACTAACATTTCACTGCAAAATTTCATTTTAATTAACCCTATATTTTTTGGAAAAAAAAGCATTGACCGTCTTATTTACATCCGATGACTTGTTTTCATGAGCTCTACTGGTCAAAGGCCTATGGTCGGTGTCGACGTGGGCAACAGCTTTAGCACCATTTTCCCTGAAACCTCTGGACTTAAGAAATCTAAATATAGTCAAAATCTTAAAGAAACTAACCCGCCAAATAACAGCAACATTACACTAAAACATTTATTTGTTTGTCATATAATAACGTATATGTGCGTGTTAAAAGTTAGGTTTATTTACTGGTTCTTCAACTAACCGGGATTGAAAAAGTGCAAAATGAGTTCGTCACTTAATTTGAAACTCCAGTTTTTGGGTTTAGTCTGGCTAGTTTAATACAAATGTTTATATTGTGTCTAGAGAGTTTGAATTCTCAAAATATGTAAGTTATATATATACCTGTTCATCGGTAGGTTTAGAATCGGTTTACTTACGTTGTAATATGTGGCTGTTGTTGGCGGGATAGCTACTTTAAATACGCATATCTCCTCAAGAACTGCACCTTAGATTTTGAGAATTATTTTTTGGAATTGATTGCTTGGTACTGGACTAACTATCGATCAATCAAGTTTGTATTTTTTGTCTCTAAACTGTCAAAAATGTACTCGTTCTGGGATATAGGGATAAGGTATCTGATAACCCCAGTTGGTGACAGTGACTTTTAAAGCTGAAATATACATAGGATATACCGTTCTAATTATATACCAAACCTTAGAAAAAATCGATTCATAGAAAAAAAACAAAAAAATGTCCATAAGTAAAACACAAATGAGATCATGTGCGAGTATATATATAAAAAAGTCTAGAACGCCACGAAGCAAGTATTCAGTGACTTAATTGGTAGAAGCCGGAGCAAGAAGATAATAATCCGTTATTTAAAGGGCACAACAAGACAACATGTATTATACTGAAATACCGATGTCGTCCATTTCTTTAAAACATGCGTCATACCTCCTCTAATAATAACTAAAAAGAAGAATTGCTCACAAGTAGGTAAATATTCTTTTTTTAATATTTAGTATAAACACAATGTCCATGCAAAAAGATAATCAGCAGACATGTAACAACGCTAAAGGTAACACTTCCGCAAAAGGTAACAACCAACGCTAAAGGTAACAATTTCAACGCTAAGGATAACACAACCCACGCTATAGGTAACAATTTCAACGCTAAGGATAACACAACCAACGCTATAGGTAACCATTTTAACGCTAAACGTAACACCTCAGCTGAAGGTAACAATTACCTCTACCGCTAAAGGTAACGGCGCTTACGTCACAGGTGCCACAGTAACTAAAAAGAACCCGTTAACGCAATTTGCATTGAAACTAGGTGGGAAGAGGTGATGGTTACCTTTAGCGGAAGTTGTTACCTTTAGGTACAATATTTGCCACGAGCATTTTGTTTACAAAACACCATTTATAGTTTGACAAAAAATTGTGTTATATTGCAAGTTCACATAAGTGTTATATTTTCCTCACTTAATCTCGCTGTTGTAATTGTATATACTGTGTATAATTTGTATAACATAGATTGTCTAAAGCAAACCTAAAATGCATTGTATTTTGCAAGCTGATTTAAAATATAATGATTTAAAAAGGCGCAATAATTTTTAGCTCTACTGGCCAAGGGCCAGCAGAGCTTATGGGATGGTGTGTTGTCCGTCTTCCGTCGTCCGTCGTCCGTTAACTTTTGCTTGTGTACACTCTAGAGGCCACATTTCTGATGCAATCATCATGAAACTTTGTCAGAATGTTTGTCTCAATGAAATCTCGGTCAAGTTCGAAAATGGGTCATGTGGGGTCAAAAACTAGGTCACTAGGTCAAATATTGGAAAAACCTTGTGTACACTCTAGAGGCCATATTTTTGACCCGAGCTTGATGCAACTTTGTCAGAATGTTTGTCTTAATTATATCTTGGTCAAGTTTGAAAATGGGTCACATGGGGTTAAAAACTAGGTCACTAGGTCAAATACTTGAAAAACCTTGTGTACACTCTAGAAGCCGTATTTCTGACCCAATCTTGATGAATTTTGTCAAAATGTTTGTCTTAATGAAATCTCGGTCAAGTTCAAAAATGGGTCATGTGTGGTCAAAAACTAGGTCACTAGATCAAATACTTGAAAAAACTTGTGTACACTCTAGAGGTCATATTTGTTACCCAATCTTGATGAAATTTTGTCAAATTGTTTATCTTAATTATATCTTGATCAAGTTCGGAAATGGGTCACATGAAGTTAAAAACTAGGTCACTAGGTCAAATATTGGAAAAACCTTGTGTACACTCTAGAGGCCATATTTTTGACCCAAGCTTGATGCAACTTTGTCAGAATGTTTGTCTTAATTATATCTTGGTCAAGTTTGAAAATGGGTCACATGGGGTTAAAAACTAGGTCACTAGGTCAAATATTGGAAAAACCTTGTGTACACTCTTTGTCAAAATGTTTGTCTTAATTATATCTTGGTCAAGTTCAAAAATGGGTCACATGGTGTTAAAAACTAGGTCACTAGGTCAAACTTTGGAAAAACCGTGTGTACACTCTAGAGGCCATATTTTTGACCCGATCTTGATGCAATTTTGTCAGAATATTTGTCTCAATTATAGCTTGCTAAAGTTCGAAAATGGGTCACACAGGGTCAAAAACTAGGTCACTAGTACACTCTAGAGGCCATATTTCTGACCCGATCTTGATGAAACTTTGTCGAAATGTTGTCTTAATTATATTTTGGTCAAGTTCGAAAATGGGTCCCATGGGGTCAAAAACTAGGTCACTAAGTCAAATACTTGAAAAACCTTGTGTACACTCTAGACACCATGTAGTACGACTCGATTCATCAATGGTATAATAGCCAGTAGAGCGTTCACAGGCCCTCTTGGGCCTCTTGTTTATTAATATATTTTCTCTATAAACTAAATGTAGGAGGGAAATTATTGAATAGAAAATATTTGAAATGAATTGAACGGTATCTGCTCTATGGTTCAAATGCAAAACCAAACATAAAATAAAGACAACTCCATTCTTAGGTCTGTCCAAAACGAGCCATTTTAACGAACTAACTGCCTAAAACATATTCAAATGCTGTTCATTTAAAGATGTAAGTTGTTCTAACAAAATCGAAAAATGTTTCAAAACTCCTAATTCTTTGCATTTACATAATTCGCTTGTAAATATTCACATACAAAACAACCGAGTAAAGATATACAAACTGTTGCTTGTAATTAATGTAAATTTAAACAAAATGAAACCTAAAACATTACGATAACTCTTTGCAACAATCCGTATTGTACACTCATAAGATCAGTACATTTGAAAACGCAACCATTGATATTGTTTTGAATTTCTAGAGTGGAAATAAGGTACAGGTGCACAATATGTTTTAACTGAAAGAAATAGAGCACATCTTATGCAACTGTTTATCGCCATATGTTAACCTTGGGACAAAGAGACTTGTGTACTAACATAAATACAATCTTGATTTGAACAAAAAGCCAGCGGGCTAAAAATAATCGAAAATAAAAAATGTTGCGTTTTTTAATTATATTGTACTGAGTATACTTATAATTAGCTATTTTTAAATGTTATATGAAACCAATCTTCTCTGCAGGACTTTCTTGAAGAACACTTACTGGGATCAAGGTCACTGTTACTAAAAGTAGTAGAAAGGTTTTCGCTCAATAACTTCAGTTAGGAATGAGATATTGGAATGAAACTTTATAGGTAGGTAGCTTATATGAAAAGGAGGCTTGGGATTGCATTTGAGGTCACTTGGGTCAAGGTCACTGTTACTAAAAATAGCAAAACAGTTTCCGCTCAATAACTTCAGTTAGGAATGAGATATTGGAATAACACTGTATGGATAAGAAGGAAGCTTGGGTTGCATTTGGGGTCATTGGGGTCAAGGTGAAGGTCACTGTTACTAAAATAGAAAATCGGTTTCCGCTCAATAACTTCAGTTAGGAATGAGATATTGGAATGAAACTTTATGGGTAGGTACCTTATATGAAAAGAAAGCTTGAGATTATCATTTGCGGTCAATTGGTCAAGGTCACTGTAACTAAAAATAGAAAAATCGTTTTCTGCTCAATAACTTCAGTTAGGAACGAGATACTGGAATGCAACTTTATGGATAGGTAGCTTATATGAAAAGAAAGCTTGGGATTGCATTTTGGAGTCTCTGGGGGACAAGTTCAAGGTAACTGTTACTAAAAATAGAAAAAGAAAACGGTTTCCGCTTAATTACTTCAGTTAGGAATGAGATATTGGAATGGAACTTTATGTATAGGTAGCTTATATGAAAAGGAAGCTTGGGTCACTTGGGTCAAGGTCAATGTCATTGTTTTTAAAAATAGAAAAAATGGTTTCCGCTCAGTAACTTCAGTTAGGAATGAGATATTGGAATGAAACTTTATGGGTAACTAGCTTTTAAGAAAAGAAAACTTGGGATTGCATTTGAGGTCACTGAGGTTAAGTTCAGCGTCACTGTTACTAAAAATAGAAAAATAGTTTCTGCTCAATAACTTCAGTTAGGAATGAGATATTGGAATGCAACTTTATGGGTAGCTAGCTTATATGAAAAGGAGCTTGGGATTGCATTTGTGGTCACTAGGGTCAAGGACAAGGTCACTTTACTTAAAACAGAAAAAACGGTTTCCACTCAGTAACCAGTTAGGAATGAGATATTGAAATGAAACTTTATGGGTAGGTAGCTTATATGAAAAGGAAGCTTGGGATTGCATTTGGGTCACTGGGGTTAATGTCACTATTAGTAAAAATAGAAAAACGGTTTCCGCTCAGTAACTTCAGTTATAAATGAGATATTGAAATGAAACTTTATGGGTAGCTAGCTTATATGAAAAGGAAGCTTAAGACTGCATTTGGGGTCACTGGGGTCAAGGTCACTGTTACTAAAAATAGTAAAACAGGTTCCGCTCAATAACTTCAGTTAGAAATGAGATATTAGAATGAAACTTTAAGGGTAGGTAGCTTATACGAAAAGTTATGTTGAGTCTTATATTTTTCAGACAGTTAATTGGGCATTATATGCTTCTAAATTTAACACGTCACCTAATGCAGTAACACATTACATTGCTGTTACGTTACATTATTCATTTACATGTCCATGTGTCACTTTATCCAAGGAGAAAATTAATTATCCTCAAAAAAAAGTCACACAATGACCGGTAGGGGACATTGTATTCATAGCAATACTTTGTTTGATCAGGAACGTGTATGAAACGTCTATTAAACGTTCCTGGTTTGATACTGCATTAACATGCCTAATTTGAGGTTTGGTACCGTCCCATAATTCTATCGAGGCAGTTGCCTCGTTGTGCCTCTTCGTAGCTACGAGCCTGCATGATGATGAGCGTTTCTGTCATTGCGGCCATTTCACGGTGACTACTAAAAGTCGGGACGATATTGAATTGTTGGGGAAATGTGTCAAAAAGACAGGATGTGTACATACCTTATGTCCAATCAATAATAAACAGAGCTTTACTATTTCTTTTAAATGTTTATATAAACGCAGAATGGTTCATTTAATATGAATATTAAAACAAAATAATATAAAAATAATTCTGTGGCTTTGTAATTTAGAAGTAACATTCCGGGACTGATACTGAGAATCATGCCTGGACCAGTCGTACTAATGATCATGTTTGGAGTAAACTTTATATTCTTATTATTTAAATTGGTATGTATCACTGTAGGATGGTTTAGCAGACATAACTATGAATTTGTTTATATAAAAATGTAATAAAATGACTTTGTATTTAATGATTTACTTTCCGGGGTCACTTAACGATAGACATGATTTTGGCTACATGGATCTTAGCGCTCATATTCAATCTATTCGATCTATTCAAACAAATGACAAAATATTTTACTTTTAAATCTAACACTAACTTTCCGGGACCATTTGTTGAAATCATCATAGACTTTTTTAGACTTTTTTGATATGATACGGAACTGTTAAACATGTACGTGACTGATAATTGTGCAAACATGATTGTTCATTTGGAAGTCAGTAAATGCCATATCCTAAGATTAGATTTTACTCTTAATATTTTATTTAAAATAGTTGTGTAACATATCAAGTTAATGGTAAAACGTTAATAGTTTAGAACTGTATCTACAACATATGAAATATAATAGTCAAGACAGTAGGTAACACATATACACGTTCTTAACATTTAATATGTCATTAGCTCGACTCTTTCGGAAAAAAATAAGGAGCATTTGTAATCACTTGATCGTCGTCTCCGCTAGGTTGAAGTTTATGTGTAAGTTTGTATCTCCGAAATAGCTTTACATAATGGACTGTAACTTTACAGTGATGCCATGTGTTTGGTATCATTATACAAGATCATGTTACGGTCATAAATAACTATAAAATATCTAATTTAAGATCCTCTGTCTATGTAACATACTTATTGCAATTAAAGCTTGACACTTTCATCAAAAAGAACTGATAAAGCCAAACATACAATTATCACTTCAATATTCATTATATAAAGTGTGAAAAACTAACTAATGAGTTGCAGAATCAATTCAATTTATTACTATCTTTATTAAAAGGAATAATGTTACTATTTTATTAAATATTTACATAAGGATCTATTTACATTATAGTACTACTATACTTAACATTAAACTAATTACGTTTATCTATTGTTTTTTACTATATTATTAAGAAATATGCATAATAAGTAATTATTCAGAAGTATGTCATTACTGTAGTTACCATTATATGAATTATTTGAATGTACCTTTATTACTAATGGAACTATATGTATATATTATAATCTGTCAAAAACCGTTTAATTACTCATACCTGTTCTCCTACTCTTCTCATAGTATATGTGTGTAACTGTTGCCGCCAAATGTATTGGCGATGAACATGTATATATGTTTGAGCCTGAATAAAAACTGGAACTATTATTCGACATAACATACTTACATGTTTATTGACTTACCCAAGACTGGTGATCAATATAATTATGATGACCATTCTGCGTTTATATAAACGATTTAAAAGAACTAGTAACCCTTCGTTTATTATTGAATATACGGTATACACATTTGGCCCGATTCCGCGACAGTTTAAAATCGTCCCGACTTCTAGTAGTCACCATGAAATGGCCGCAATGACCCAAACGCGCATGTCCACCGGAAGGCGAAAAGACGACAGAATAAAAAGACGACAAAACGAAAAGACGACAAATGCAGCGCGAACAGACGACAGAACGAAAACACGAAATAACGACAGAACGAAAAGACGACAAATTAAAGAGAAAGGCGACAGACAGAAAGCCACACGAAATAAGGAAAAGACGACAACATCAAATGGCGTCTTTTCGCGGCTGAAGTGTCGTCTTTTCGTGTGGCGTTCTGTTGTCTTTTCGCCCTTGAAATGTCGTCTTTCGTTCTGTCGTCTTTTCGTTCTGTCGTCTGTTTGCTGCATTTTCGCGGCGAAATAAAATGACGACATGGCAGAAATCAGCCACCATACATTTCCCACGATAAAACACTATGAAACGTTAAGTCAATAATAAATGTGTTTCTGGCATGCAATTGAGTTCGTTCAACGGGTTTTAAAGTACTGTATGGTTTATATTATAGTTAAACTGATAGTGAAGTAAAATGAATAAGATATTTATTTCGAAAAACTATATTAAGCTTATTCTTTGCTTAGGAATATATTGGAAATATGTTCATACTTGTAAGTAAGAAACAATATCGTAAGTTTAATTCAAATGAAAAGAAGTGTACTTGCATATGGGTGATTTCTCTCCTTGACAGCGATCATAATCTACTAGGTAATATTGTACTCTAGAGCGATTATGGCTAGGAATCGTAGCATTTGGTTTCAGAAGATATTACAAATCAGTGATACGTTTCATTTTTTATTTTGAACGATATACATGTAATAGACAGCGTATGATCTCATCGAGTTGGTTGGTTAAACATCGAGAGTGGCGTAGGCCCATCGAAGTTGTTTAAATAAGACCATACTATATTTGTTTTGTAGCATGTCCATTTCATCTTCTGCCAAACTCTAATTTCCGATAACTGGTAGTTAGAGTACGCCAGTGATTTTGAAAGGTGTTATTTTCAGTTAAATGATTTACAACTGTGAAAATACAAAGGATATATCAGTGAACATGCTACAATGTGCTGTTAATAACTGCATCGCCTGTATGTCGGAATAACCGTGTATTTTACCTTCAGCCTCCATTGCCACGTGTCCACTCGGATGGATATCGCTTAAAGGATCCTGCTACTTGTTTGGACCTGATGCCATAACGTTCAACAACGCAATTGTAAGTTTTCGATTCAACAGTTTACGCTTCTTAGCGATTTTTTTTTTGTTGTTGTTGTTGTTTTTCCTCATTCAAATCAGTTATTATCAGCTAAATCCTGTTATTTGACCTTTGTCGAACAACCATTGACATGCATTGTCTAAACCGCTTTACGATGCATAACACCAGTTTAATTGATCGATCGCTGTCACGCGTACATTTTATGACCCGCCACGAGTGTGGAGCAGATATATAGTGTTGTTACCTTTGACCGTCAGTCCCAACTTTTACATTCAAGTTTTTTTTATTAAGTCCATTACTCCGATACCAAAAGCCACAGAGTTTTCAAACTTCAAACACACATCTGTATGACAACAGTATGTTTCTAACAAAAGTAGGTCAGTATGAATGACATTGACCTACTTCTTGAACTGAATAAATGTACATTGAAGTTTTATTTTATGTGACTGACAGCGCTAATCCGGGCATCCGTGTCCCATGGACACATTTTCTAGTGATTATTAAACTGAGATGTGTTTTCTTAGATATAAAACAATGTGTAGATATAGATATAAAAATCGAACAGGAAAAGCAGCATTCAAGGACGACAGTCAACCACAAACACACACATAAACAAAGAACACATTTAAAGATGAATAAAAGGCCAAATAAGACATCACAAACACAGAAGGGTTGACAATAGTGCTACCGCCTTGGAACGGACAGTGGCAAAAAAGGCCGCTGGGGGTTTAAACCAGGTTCTAGTGTGCGCCAAACCTCACACTTACCCCACTGTCAACCCAATAAAACGGGACAGTGTAAATAAAGAATTCCCCGCCATGAACTATTCTCTAACCAACAAGGCAGCATTAATAGGCAATATAAGTAAAACACAAAGATGCTCGTGAATATATAAATACAAAAAACAATAGCCTAGAAAGCCACAAAGAAGGTACTCAATGACTTGGCAGAAGCCAGAGCAACAAGAGAATAAACCATTGAGGGCACGACAAAAACAATCTATAGCCAACATACCCCATACAATGAGTTACAATTCAAATAAGGTGGAAAGTAGCCACATGACCTTAGCTGTTGGTGCGACTATAACAACCAATTCAATTCAATTAAAATAAACCGTTTAAACGGGCTACACTAGAATATATGTAGGTGAGACTGACGTATTCGTGTTTAATAGAAAACAAATCAGAGAAATTTGGTTTTCGGGGACTTGAGAACATGTCAGTGTTTCAACAAATTATTTGATTGTTTATAACCTATATATTCTCTAATTAGTGCTTGTTTGATTGAATGGTGTTTTACGTCACTTCCGGTACATTTTAGGATATATATGCCAGTCGATTTGTTAGAGGCAGACCATTTTTCCTGAGTAGAATTAGTACTGTGTACGTCCCGTCATCCGCAATAATCGACAATCTGACTTACGACATCACATGACGACAACTTAAGAGAAATTGGAGCAAACGTCATTAAGTCAGTCAGTATTGGTATCTACTCGACTAAATACAGATGCAAACAGTAAATTCATCGGACTGGACTATTGCGAAAAATGCGAGTATTCGATTGCCTTGGAGATTTCCATTCTAATCCACAGTGGCGTCCACACGTTTTGCGGAAAAGCTTTTAGAACGAGTTCTACAAGCAGAGTTTTTGATGCCTGGTCTTTGATGAAGTTCGAACATCCGCTTGTTGGTAAGGTCACTATTTTATATCAGTGGAAATGTAATATGAATCTTGTATGATCAGTGTTGTTTCCAGTTACAGTTTCTGAAATGTAGCAGGAGATCATTTAAATGCACACGATTTGGCTTTCCATGTGTTCACATAATACCGATGACTTAACTCCCTCCACATGAACGCCGCAATCGATTAGGGTCACCTTCGATATTTGTTTCATTTTTTTTGGTGAATTCTGGTGCGTTTCTATTTTTAGTCATCAGATCCAATAATGCACACCGCTGGATCCGGCGCTCACACCATTAAAATCCGGCTATCTTAGGTTAAAACCATGCTACTGGTTTTAGCGGGGTGCTAGTATAATATATTCAATACCGTACCATTTCTTTAGACTCGAGACTGGTGCCATTTATTAAATATTAACATGTTAACTTGAAAGCAAAGGTTTACATTTATCTCAAAACTGACTCGATCATTATAATGAAGACACGTCAATGGCATCGGTGGGAGAGAGACTGCAGGGTCGTGAAAGCTGCGTTAAACATGTTACAAGCCATAGCCTCAAAACGCTTGTGTATATGGAATAAACCAGATACTTGTTTCATATAGTATACAGTTATGTATATGTATTAGCAGTTTTTATTTATGATATATTAACATTTATTGTGTTGTTATTTCATTTCAGGAACTCAAAGCACTGCAGATGTACTTTTTAGACAGATCTCTGAAGGTGGACGACAAATGACAGTGTCCAGACTGCATGACATACATTCTATGTGAGGGGGGTTGGGGTTTTGTCACACATTATTGTAATTCTCATGTAAAAGTGGAAGAATACATGTAGTTTACTATTAAATATGATTTTTAATAAAACACTGTCGCTTCACGTGTATTTTGATACAATAAATAAAATAATTCAAATGTTCACAGTAATTATTTGTTTTAAATTGGTCTCGTTTTTATGTCATATTTGCAAACACTCACCAAACTACTACATGTACTAGACAAATAAATGCAAAGGCCCTAAACTACCACCTACAAAAAATATTTTAAGTTTTGTTCGCAATCTTTATCTTTATAGCATGTATAAATCTACGACTATAAACTGACTATCGATCCGTTTAATATGTCAATAATACATTTATAAACGTCTACATTACCTTTGCCTAATATTGACTTTCTTATCCCCATTTTTTTTTTTTTTTATGAGTTATCAACTTTGTGTTAGTCTAATATCTTAAATCTTAAAATTTTGCTAGATTTGCTCATATGGATTGCTTTTACAACATCATAATTACATACATGGGTTAAAAAAATGTTTTAGCTTTAGAGAAACCAATCTCATGAAAATCAGACCCATTATCACGCTACGATACTCTACGCAAGAATGAAATTGTAGAGAACCCAAAGGATAGTCGTGACATTTGATTACTGGCGTACAATGACAGCAACTAGGAGCTCTCAAAACAGGAGAGAATTAACAAAGTCAAGCATCTCTATACTCCTAGGATTAACAAAATCAAGCATCTCTATACTCCTAGGATTAACAAAATCAAGCATCGCTATAATCCTAGTATTAACAAAATCAAGCAACGCTATACTCCTAGGATTAAAACAATCAAGCATCTCTATACTCCTACTGGATTAACAAAGTCAAGCATCTCTATACTCCTAGGATTAACAAATCAAGCATCTCTATACTCCTAGGATTGAAAAAATCAAGCATCGCTATACTCCTACGATTAACAAAATCAAGCATCGCTATACTCCTCGGATTGACAAAATCAAGCATCGCTATACTCATAGGATTGACAAAATCAAGCATCGCTATACTCCTAGGATTGACAAAATCAAGCATCTCTATACTCTTAGGATTAACAAAATCAAGCATCGCTATACTCCTACAGGATTAACAAAATCAAGCATCTCTATGCTCCTAGGATTAACAAAATCAAGCATCTCTATACTGCTAGGATTAACAAAATCAAGCATCTCTATACTCCTAGGATTAACAAAATCAAGCATCGCTATACTCCTACAGGATTAACAAAATCAAGCATCTCTATACTGCTAGGATTAACAAAATCAAGCATCGCTATACTCCTAGGATTGACAAAATCAAGCATCTCTATACTCCTAGGATTAACAAAATCAAGCATCTCTATACTCCTAGGATTGACAAAATCAAGCATCTCTATACTCCTACGATTAACAAAATCAAGCATCGCTATACTCCTAGGATTGACAAAATCAAGCATCGCTATACTCCTAGGATTGACAAAATCAAGCATCTCTATACTCTTAGGATTAACAAAATCAAGCATCGCTATACTCCTACGATTAACAAAATCAAGCATCGCTATACTCCTAGGATTGACAAAATCAAGTATCGCTATACTCCTAGGATTGACAAAATCAAGCATCTCTATACTCTTAGGATTAACAAAATGAAGCATCGCTATACTCCTACAGGATTAACAAAATCAAGCATCTCTATACTGCTAGGATTAACAAAATCAAGCATCGCTATACTCCTAGGATTGACAAAATCAAGCATCTCTATACTCCTAGGATTAACAAAATCAAGCATCTCTTTACTCCTACAGGATTAACAAAATCAAGCATCTCTATACTCCTACAGGATTAACAAAATCAAGCATCTCTATACTCCTACAGGATTAACAAAATCAAGCAGCTCTATTCTCCTACAGGATTAACAAAATCAAGCATCTCTATACTCCTGCAGGATTAACAAAGTCAAGCATAGCATCTCTATACTCCTACAGGATTAACAAAATCAAGCATCTCTATACTTCTGCAGGATTAACAAAACCAAGCACCTCTATACTCCTACAGGAATAACAAAAATCAAGCATTTCTATACTCCTAAAGGATTAACAAAATCAAGCATCTCTATACTCCTAGGATTAAAAAAATCAAGCATCTCTATACTGCTAGGATTAACAAAATCAAGCATCGCTATACTCCTAGGATTAACAAAATCAAACATCTCTATACTCCTAGGATTAACAAAATCAAGCATCTCTATACTCCTGCAGGATTAACAAAATCAAGCATCTCTATACTCCTACAGGACTAACAAAATCAATCATTTCTATACTCCTACAGGATTAATAAAATCAAGTATCGCTGTAATCCTAGGATTAACAAAATCAAGCATCTCTATACTCCTACAGGATTAACAAAATCAAGCATCGCTATACTCCAACAGGATTGACAAAATCAAGCATCTCTATACTCCTAGGATTAACAAAATCAAGCATCTCTATACTCCTAGGATTGACAAAATCAAGCATCTCTATACTCCTACGATTAACAAAATCAAGCATCGCTATACTCCTAGGATTGACAAAATCAAGCATCGCTATACTCCTAGGATTGACAAAATCAAGCATCTCTATACTCTTAGGATTAACAAAATCAAGCATCGCTATACTCCTACGATTGACAAAATCAAGCATCTCTATACTCCTACGATTAACAAAATCAAGCATCGCTATACTCCTAGGATTGACAAAATCAAGCATCGCTATACTCCTAGGATTGACAAAATCAAGCATCTCTATACTCTTAGGATTAACAAAATCAAGCATCTCTATACTCCTACAGGATTAACAAAATCAAGCATCTCTATACTGCTAGGATTAACAAAATCAAGCATCGCTATACTCCTAGGATTGACAAAATCAAGCATCTCTATACTCCTAGGATTAACAAAATCAAGCATCTCTTTACTCCTACAGGATTAACAAAATCAAGCATCTCTATACTCCTACAGGATTAACAAAATCAAGCATCTCTATACTCCTACAGGATTAACAAAATCAAGCAGCTCTATTCTCCTACAGGATTAACAAAATCAAGCATCTCTATACTCCTGCAGGATTAACAAAGTCAAGCATCTCTATACTCCTACAGGATTAACAAAATCAAGCATCTCTATACTTCTGCAGGATTAACAAAACCAAGCACCTCTATACTCCTACAGGATTAACAAAAATCAAGCATTTCTATACTCCTAAAGGATTAACAAAATCAAGCATCTCTATACTCCTAGGATTAAAAAAATCAAGCATCTCTATACTGCTAGGATTAACAAAATCAAGCATCGCTATACTCCTAGGATTAACAAAATCAAGCATCTCTAATACTCCTAGGATTAACAAAATCAAGCATCTCTATACTCCTGCAGGATTAACAAAATCAAGCATCTCTATACTCCTACAGGACTAACAAAATCAATCATTTCTATACTCCTACAGGATTAATAAAATCAAGTATCGCTGTACTCCTAGGATTAACAAAATCAAGCATCTCTATACTCCTACAGGATTAACAAAATCAAGCATCTCTATACTCCTACAGGATTAACAAAATCCAGCATCTCTATACTCCTACAGGATTAACAAAATCAAGCATCTCTATACTCCCAGGATTAACAAAATCAAGCATCTCTATACTCCTGCAGGATTAACAAAATCAAGCATCTCTATACTTCTACTGGATTAACAAAATCAAGCATCTCTATACTCCTACAGGTTTAACAAAATTAAGCATCTCTATACTCCTACTGGATTAACAAAATCAAGCATCTCTATACTCCTACAGGATTAACAAAATCAAGCATCTCTATACTTCTACAGGAATAACAAAATCAAGCATCTCTATACTCCTGCAGGATTAACAAAATCAAGCATCTCTATACTTCTACAGGATTAACAAAATCAAGCATCTCTTTACTTCTACAGGATTAACAAAATCAAGCATCCCTATACTGCTAGGATTAACAAAATCAAGCATCGCTTTACTCCTAGGATTGACAAAATCAAGCATCTCTATACTGCTAGGATTAACAAAATCAAGCATCTCTATACTCCTACAGGATTAACAAAATCAAGCATCTCTATACTCCTGCAGGATTAACAAAATCAAGCATCTCTATACTTCTAAAGGATTAACAAAATCAAGCATCTTTATACTTCTACAGGATTAACAAAATCAAGCATCCCTATACTGCTAGGATTAACAAAATCAAGCATCGCTTTACTCCTAGGATTGACAAAATCAAGCATCTCTATACTCTTAGGATTAACAAAATTAAGCATCTCTATACTCCTACAGGATTAACACAATCAAGCATCTCTATACTCCTGCAGGATTAACAAAATCATGCAGCTCTATACTCATAAAGGATTAACAAAAATCAAGCATTTCTATTCTCCTACAGGATTAACAAAATCAAGTATCTCTATACTCCTAGGATTAACAAAATCAAGCATCTCTATACTCCTACAGGATTAACAAAATCAAGCATCTCTATACTCCTAGGATTAACAAAATCAAGCATCTCTATACTCCTACAGGAGTAACAAAATCAAGCATTTCTATTCTCCTACAGGATTAACAAAATCAAGTATCGCTATACTCCTAGGATTAACAAAATCAAGTATCGCTATACTCCTAGGATTAACAAAAGCAAGCATCTCTATACTCCTACAGGATTAACAAAATCAAGCATTTCTATACTCCTACAGGATTAACAAAATCAAGCATCTCTATACTCCTACAGGATTAACAAAATCAAGTATCGCTATACTCCTAGGATTAACAAAAGCAAGCATCTCTATACTCCTACAGGATTAACAAAATAAAGCATCTTTATACTCCTACAGGATTAACAAAATCAAGCATTTCTATACTCCTACAAGATTAACAAAATCAAGCATATCTATACTCCTACAGGATTAACAAAATCAAGTATCGCTATACTCCTAGGATTAACAAAATCAAGCATCTCTATACTCCTACACGATTAACAAAATCAAGCATCGCTATACTCCTACAGGAATAACAAAATCAAGCATCTCTATACTCCCAGGATTAACAAAATCAAGCATCTCTATACTCCTGCAGGATTAACAAAATCAAGCATCTCTATACTCCTGCAGGATTAACAAAATCAAGCATCTCTATACTTCTACTGGATTAACAAAATCAAGCATCTCTATACTCCTACAGGATTAACAAAATCAGGAATCTCTATACTCCTACAGGATTAACAAAGTCAAGCATCTCTATACTCCTAGGATTAACAAATCAAGCATCTCTATACTCCTAGGATTGAAAAAATCAAGCATCGCTATACTCCTACGATTAACAAAATCAAGCATCGCTATACTCCTAGGATTGACAAAATCAAGCATCTCTATACTCTTAGGATTAACAAAATCAAGCATCGCTATACTCCTACGATTAACAAAATCAAGCATCTCTATACTGCTAGGATTAACAAAATCAAGCATCTCTTTACTCATACAGGATTAACAAAATCAAGCATCTCTATACTCCTACAGGATTAACAAAATCAAGCATCTCTATACTCCTACAGGATTAACAAAATCAAGCAGCTCTATTCTCCTACAGGATTAACAAAATCAAGCATCTCTATACTCCTGCAGGATTAACAAAGTCAAGCATCTCTATACTCCTACAGGATTAACAAAATCAAGCATCTCTATACTTCTGCAGGATTAACAAAACCAAGCACCTCTATACTCCTAAAGGATTAACAAAATCAAGCATCTCTATACTCCTAGGATTAAAAAAATCAAGCATCTCTATACTGCTAGGATTAACAAAATCAAGCATCGCTATACTCCTACAGGATTAACAAAATCAAGCATCTCTATACTCCTACAGGATTAACAACATCAAGCATCTCTATACTCCTACAGGATTAACAAAATCAAGCATCTCTATACTCCTAGGATTAACAACATCAAGCATCTCTATACTCCTACAGGATTAACAAAATCAAGCATCTCTATACTCCTAGGATTAACAAAATCAAGCATCGCTATACTCCTACAGGAATAACAAAATCAAGCATCTCTATACTGCTAGGATTAACAACATCAAGCATCTCTATACTCCTACAGGATTAACAAAATCAAGAATCTCTATACTCCTAGGATTAACAACATCAAGCATCGCTATACTCCTAGGATTAACAAAATCAATCATCTATATACTCCTACAGGATTAACAAAATCAAGCATCTCTATACTCCTACAGGACTAACAAAATCAATCATTTCTATACTCCTACAGGATTAACAAAATCAAGCATCTCTATACTCCTACAGGATTAACAAAATCAAGCATCTCTATACTCCTACAGGATTAACAACATCAAGCATCTCTATACTCCTACAGGATTAACAAAATCAAGCATCTCTATACTCCTACAGGACTAACAAAATCAATCATTTCTATACTCCTACAGGATTAATAAAATCAAGTATCGCTGTACTCCTAGGATTAACAAAATCAAGCATCTCTATACTCCTACAGGATTAACAAAATCAAGCATCTCTATACTTCTACTGGATTAACAAAATCAAGCATCTCTATACTCCTACAGGACTAACAAAATCAATCATTTCTATACTCCTACAGGACTAACAAAATCAATCATTTCTATACTCCTACAGGATTAATAAAATCAAGTATCGCTGTACTCCTAGGATTAACAAAATCAAGCATCTCTATACTCCTGCAGGATTAACAAAATCAAGCATCTCTATACTCCTACAGGACTAACAAAATCAATCATTTCTATACTCCTACAGGATTAATAAAATCAAGTTACGCTGTACTCCTAGGATTAACAAAATCAAGCATCTCTATACTCCTACAGGATTAACAAAATCAAGCATCTCTATACTCCTACAGGATTAACAAAATCCAGCATCTCTATACTCCTACAGGATTAACAAAATCAAGCATCTCTATACTCCCAGGATTAACAAAATCAAGCATCTCTATACTACTGCAGGATTAACAAAATCAAGCATCTCTATACTTCTACTGGATTAACAAAATCAAGCATCTCTATACTCCTACAGGATTAACAAAATTAAGCATCTCTATACTCCTACTGGATTAACAAAATCAAGCATCTCTATACTCCTGCAGGATTAACAAAATCAAGCATCTCTATACTCCTGCAGGATTAACAAAATCAAGCATCTCTATACTTCTACAGGATTAACAAAATCAAGCATCTCTATACTTCTACAGGATTAACAAAATCAAGCATCCCTATACTGCTAGGATTAACAAAATCAAGCATCGCTTTACTCCTAGGATTGACAAAATCAAGCATCTCTATACTCTTAAGATTAACAAAATCGAGCATCTCTATACTCCTACAGGATTAACACAATCAAGCATCTCTATACTCCTACAGGATTAACAAAATCAAGCATCTCTATACTCCTGCAGGATTAACAAAATCATGCAGCTCTATACTCATACAGGATTAACAAAAATCAAGCATCGCTATACTCCTACAGGATTAACAAAATCAAGCATCTCTATACTCCTAGGATTAACAAAATCAAGCATCTCTATACTCCTACAGGAATAACAAAATCAAGCATTTCTATTCTCCTACAGGATTAACAAAATCAAGTATCGCTATACTCCTAGGATTAACAAAAGCAAGCATCTCTATACTCCTGCACGATTAACAAAATCAAGCATCTCTATACTCCTACAGGAATAACAAAATCAAGCATCTCTATACTCCCAGGATTAACAAAATCAAGCATCTCTATACTCCTGCAGGATTAACAAAATCAGGCATCTCTATACTCCTGCAGTATTAACACAATCAAGCATCTCTATACTCTTGCAGGATTAACAAAATCAAGCATCTCTATACTCATAGGATTAACAAAATCAAGCATCTCTATACTCCTACAGGATTAACAAAATCAAGGATCTCTATACTCCTAGGATTAACAAAATCAAGCATCTCTATACTCCTACAGGATTAACAAAATCAAGTATCGCTATACTCCTAGGATTAACAAAAGCAAGCATCTCTATACTCCTACAGGAATAACAAAATCAAGCATCTCTATACTCCTAGGATTAACAAAATCAAGCATCTCTATACTCCTACAGGATTAACAAAATCAAGTATCGCTATACTCCTAGGATTAACAAAATCAAGGATCTCTATACTCCTAGGATTAACAAAAGCAAGCATCTCTATACTCCTACAGGATTAACAAAATCAAGTATCTCTATACTCATAGGATTAACAAAATCAAGCATCTCTATACTCCTACAGGATTAACAAAATCAAGGATCTCTATACTGCTAGGATTAACAAAATCAAGCATCCCTATACTGCTAGGATTAACAAAATCAAGCATTTCTATTCTCCTACAGGATTAACAAAATCAAGCATCTCTATACTCCTAGGATTAACAAAACCAAGCATCCCTATACTGCTAGGATTAACAAAATTAAGCATATCTATACTCCTAGGATTAACAAAATCAAGCATCTCTATACTCCGGCAGGATTAACAAAATCAAGCATCTCTATACTCCGGCAGGATTAACAAAATCAAGCATATCTATACTCCTAGGATCAACAAAATCAAGCATCCCTATACTCCTAGGATTAACAAAATCAAGCATATCTATACTCTTACAGGATTAACAAAATGAAGCATCTCTATACTCCTAGGATTAACAAATGAAGCATCTATATACTCCTGCAGGATTAACAAAATCAAGCATCTCTATACTGCTAGGATTAACAAAATCAAGCATCTCTATACTGCTAGGATTAACAAAATCAAGCATCTCTATACTCCTACAGGATTAACAAAATCAAGCATCTCTGTACTCCTAGGATTATCAAAATCAAGTATCCCTATACTCCTAGGATTAAAAAAATCAAGAATCTTAATACTCCTACAGGATTAACAAAAAACAAGCATCTCTATACTCCAACAGGATTAACAAATATCAAGCATCTCTATACTCCTAGGATTAACAAAATCAGGCATCTCTATACTTCTAGGATTAACAAAATTAAGCATCTCTATACTCCTAGGATTAACAAAATTAAGCATCTCTATACTCCTAGGATTAACAAAATTAAGCATCGCTATACTCCTAGGATTAACAAAATCAAGCATCCCTATACTGCTAGGATTAACGAAATCAAGCATCTCTATACTCCTACAGTTTTAACAAAAACCAAGCATCTCTATACTCCTAAGATTAACAAAATCAAGCATCTCTGTATTCCTAGGATTAACAGAATTAAGCATCTCTATACTCCTACATGATTAACAAAATCAAGCATCTATATACTCCTAGGATTAACAAAATCAAGCATCTCTATACTCCGAGGATTAACAAAATCAAGCATCTCTATACTCCTAGTATTAACAAAATTAAGCATCTCTTTACTCCTAGGATTAACAAAATCAAGCATCTCTATACTCCTAGGACTAACAAAATCAAGCATATCTATACTCCTAGTATTAACAAAATCAAGCATCTCTGTACTCCTAGGATTAACAAAATAAAGCATCTCTATACTCCTAGGATTAAAAAAATCAAGCATCTCTATACTGCTAGGATTAACAAAATTAAGCATCTCTATACTCCTACAGGATTAACAAAATCAAGTATCGCTATACTCCTAGGATTAACAAAAATCAAGCATTTCTATACTCATACAGGATTAACAAAATCAAGTATCGCTATACTCCTAGGATTAACAAAATCAAGCATCTCTATACTCCTACGGAATTAACAAAATCAAGCATCTCTATACTCCTAGGATTAACAAAATCAAGCATCTCTATACTCCTAGGATTAACAAACTCAAGCATCTCAATACTCCTAGG
>JAWPHD010014460.1:0-61146 GCA_037043455.1 Cyrtodaria siliqua
GGTCTGACTGACTGTCTGACATCTCGTCCCGCTCAGAGACCGCCTTTTCTGGCCTGGGCTTCCTGACAGACTTGGCAGACTTGACCTTGACCTTCTTCTCACTGGACGTCTTGGTCTGGTCACTGCATGCCGCAGCCTTCTTGGTCTGGTCATCACTGGATGCCGCGCCATCGGAAGCAGAGTCTTGGTGTTCAGGAGGATGGTCAGACTTGCCCCTGCCCCTGCCTCTGCCGCCACCGCCACTTCTGCCGCCCCTGGGCATGCTCAAGGATAAAAACTTTACTTTCTAACAAGCTTAAAACTTAAGAAGTTGACTCGACGGAGGCTGGCGAATAAGTGACAAATAGAAACATTGGCAATGGGTATATGCAATTAGCCAAGCATGCGTTGTGTAGTCGTTTCATTCGTAAGGCGTTCGCAAGCATTCGCAAGATTCGCAACGGCATTCGTAAGCATTCGTAACATTCGCAAATGATTCGCAAGAAATTCGGCAAATTGATTGTTAAGCAATTGTAAGGTTCGTAAGAAATTCGCAAGGATTCGTAAGAATTTCGAAAGCATTCATAAGGCCTCACTTTTTTCAGTATTTCTCCAGGCCAATCTTATCATTTTCGGTGAATTTGCCGCGAATTTTAAATTTTCATATTCGCAAGGATATTCGCCACAGTGTGAGAGCAGTATTAAGAAGACATGGGACATGGTCCGGAAAATAAGCGGTAAAGGTAATTCTAGTTCTGTAAATCATCTTAAAACAGATAATGGAGATATAACGTCTGTCAAAGATATTACAAACACTTTGGCAGAAACTTTTTCAAAAAATTCTTCTTCTGAAAATTGTCAACCAAATTTTCTGAAAAATAAGAAACTAAAAGAACAGAAGAAGCTGAACTTCAAGTCGAAAAACTTGGAGAAATACAATAAACTATTCACTCTCAAAGAACTCCGAGAGTCCCTTAGAAAGGCTCATGATACATCAGCTGGTCCTGATGATATCCATTATCAATTTCTAAAACATTTACCTGAATCCTGTCTCTCTACCCTTCTTGATATATTTAATAAGGTTTGTGTGACGGGAAACTTCCCCGATTCTTGGCGGGAAGCAATCGTTATTCCAGTCCCCAAACCTGGAAAGGATCATACGGACCCAATAAATTATCGCCCAATCGCTTTAACGAGTTGTTTATGTAAAATCATGGAACGAATGATTAATGAGAGACTCGTTTGGTACCTGGAGTCCAACAATCTGATAACAAAGTATCAAAGTGGATTCCGGCGCCAACGAGGCACAACAGACAATCTCATACGATTTGAATCGTTTATTAGGGAAGCTTTCATAAAAAAAGAACATCTAGTCGCTGTATTTTTTGACTTAGAGAAAGCTTATGATACTGCATGGAAGTACGGTATTATGAATGATCTTCATGACCTTGGTCTTAGAGGCCGATTACCCATTTTTATAGACAAATTCTTAGATGATAGACAATTTCGTGTCCGAATGGGTTCAACCCTCTCTGATATTCATGAACATGAGATGGGTGTTCTACAGGGCAGCACACTCTCTGTCACGCTGTTTAATATAAAGATTAATTGTATAGTTCAATGCATCAATCCTGGTGTGGATTGCTCTCTATATGTTGACGACTTTGTTATATGTTATCGTGCAAAAAACATGAACACTATTGAGAGACAACTTCAACAATGTCTCAATAAACTTCAGACCTGGTCTGATGAAAATGGTTTTAAATTTAAAACAAATTGCATGCATTTTTGTTAACTACCTTAACATCATGAAGACCCTCATCTAACACTGGATGGGTCCACCAATACCAGTAGTGGATGAGACCAAATTCCTTGGTCTTATTTTCGACCGTAAATTAACGTTTATACCACACCTTAAATACTTGAAGGCCAAGTGCCCTTTAAACCTCTTTAATTTACTTAAAGGTGAAATTTAGCGTGTATTTTGAGTATATATTCGGAAATATAACGTATGATAATATACAATATTTTCAAATCTTACACTTATTGGTTGTCCCGTTTTCTCACAGTAGCCAATTTTATCCCATAGCGCACACGCTTCGAGTTTCGCCCTTTTTGTAGACAGGTAAGTGACACGTGATCCTGTGACGTCATTGGTACCAAACGATTCGCGGTGTCGCATTGAGTTGTATACTATTGTCTAATGTAGGATTACGTTTTTATGGTACTTGTTAAAAATGCCGTGTGTTGTTGCTGGGTGAAAAGTTTGCATAAAGAAGGACAAGATAATAACCTAAGTTTTTTTCGTTTCCTTTCCCTAATCGAGATAATGATATATTAAGATTTGAAGTGTGGGTAGACGTTACCGAAGAAAATCGCCCGACTCGTCGAGAAAGTGGGAACCTACGAAAGACACGCGAGTTTGTAGCAAGCATTTTGGAGTGACTTCGTGGGAAGTCCATCCTTTGGTTTCATTATCTTTGAATTTGGAGAACAAAAGGCCATGCAGATTAAAATCAACAGCGGTACCAACGAATATTCGACTATAAAAATGAGAAAGTGCATAACCCCGCCGTCTCCAAGCAAGTTGTATTCGCCTTTTCGACCGGCGTTGAGGAAATTCATACATGAAGTAAGATTGAAATTTATGTTCAATTATCTTAGCACCTCATCGGGTATATAATACGTATGATAATTGAAGAAAGGTGTATAGTCTTAGATCTTTATATACACCGTGAATGTTTAGCTGTTGAATTAGAAGCATGCGTCTTTACGTGAATCAATGAAGAGTTGACGGCGCTAATATTATGTAGCCGTCTTTTTTTAAAAGATAGCTAAGAACGTTCAGCATATAAATTTAAATGAATCCGGTGAAATAAATACTGTGTCTTTGTTTCCAAATTTTAATTTTAATAATTTTAAATTATACACCCTCTTCTGCCAATAGTATTATAGATATATATTATCAACATATATAGGGCTATGGATTTGAAAAACAACAACAAAATGGTTCATGGATATTTATAACAAGGCAGAACATTAATAATATTACTAGCTTTTATATTAATTCAGTAATTTTTTATGGCAAAGCAACAACAATAACGCCTCTTAGCTCGTGCAATAAGTAAAACAAGTATAATAGAATAATATACTTTATATTATGGTAATTTGAAATATTTGGTCTGTTTTCGATCTGTATACTTACTAACTGTCTATATCGTTCTCATAATACATTTGGCTATATTATTTAAATCATTGTATTTTTCTCTCTTTGTGCGCGACAAATATCATGTGATATATCCGTCTTGTGCAATACGCGTCTGCCCTCGGCGGTATTTCACCGCTCAATAATTGCAATAAACAGGAAATATATCATAAAACTAGGTTTCCCTAAATGGTGCGTGCTTTTGTGATATACCGACGTATGTACCCAAATTAGGCTGCACTTCAATAGTGCACCGCAATATTTTATTAGTCTGTATTGGTATTTGGGGGCACGTGGAGACTATAGAGAGCGTGTCATATTGCAAACACCGCTTCTAGAGTGTTTGGTGTTGATGGCGACTTATGGCAAATATATAATACTATAGCAATTATGGCGCCGAAATTATATGCTGTTTCATTTATTATTGTTTTTATTCATTTTTTTTTTATCAATTATGGATAATATCTAATAAATATATTTGTTCCATGTCTACTTATCGGCCAAAAAAATCTGATGCTCGTATTACCATAGAGTTACATACATATATATCCATGTATTAATGTATAGGTATAGACCAAGTCCATTCATTCGGAATATACTACATTTCGCGGTTATTGTGTATGTACCAAGATATTGCAGTGTTGCGGGTGACTTACTGTCAGATTTCGATGAAAACAATTTTTACGTTGTTTTTTTGTTTGTTGTTGCTGTAAGTGTATAAATACGCTATTTTGTTAGATTAGTGAATAGTGTAATAAACCACTGAACGTAACGAATGACATGACACGCTAGTCTTTACAAGCTCTCAGTTTGCACCTGCACCGCGTACGACTTCATCATCAGTTGATGAATCCGATGTATTTTCGTCCTCAGACACGTATTCTGGCTCCAAACCTAAAGGTTGAACATGGTGTAACCGTTTTATCACGGGCATTTCCTCTGACATCGCTTAATTCTCACATTTTCTCACAAGGTATACTGTTTTGCGTTCAGTCCCAATGTAAACAAAAAATAGTTTGTTCCCAATGACGTCATTTCCGGTAATTCGCGCAAGAGTTTTTCCCCTTAGATTTTTTTCGATATTTTAGCAATGCCTGTTCGCCTTTTCGGTTTTTATCTTTAAAAACATATTTTCACTAAACATACATCAATAGCATAGTAAACATCGTATTTATAATGATATTTAATAATTAAAAACATATCAACAACGGATTTGTTGATTTAGGACAAATTTCATCTTTAAAGTTGTTGCAAACACTAACTGGGGAGCGGATCGTAAAGTCCTCTTGCGACTTTACAGATCTCTTGTCAGATCCAAGCTGGACTACGGCTCGATAGTATAAGGATCGACTAGCAAGTCGTACTTGCAGATGCTCGATCCTATACATAATCAAGGATTACGACTCGCTTTAGGTGCCTTTCGTACATCACATGCCGAAAGTCTATATGTTGAAGCTAATGAACCATCACTGTCTCATAGACGGGACAAATTAGCCCTTCAATACGCCATTAAATTAAAGTCTAACCCTTCAAACCCAACTTTCGATAATGTTTTTAATCCAAGTTATGAACCTCTTTTTGATCGAAAACCGAAGGCCATTCGATCATTTGGTCTTCGTATTAAACCAAAATTGAGCGACACTGAATTCGACCTTAATTTAATTGCCAAGTACAAAGTACCACAAATTCCACCGTGGAATTTGGAAACACCAACAATTATTTTTGATCTTTGTTATAGTAACAAATCCAGTACAGACCCTACTGTCTTTCAAAGCAAATTTAATGAAATTAAATCGAAATACAGTAACTTTCAACATATATACACAGATGGTTCTAAAGAAGGAGATAAGGTAGCTGCAGCAGCTGTTGTTCACAAACACAGCATAAAGAGCCGCCTGCCTGACAAGGCCTCTATCATTTCAGCTGAACTTAAGGCAATTGAACTTGCCTTAAATTATATTCAGGAATCTGATGATGACCATTTTGTAATCTTTTCTATTTCCCTTTCATCTCTTCAAGCACTGGGTAATATGAAACATGATAACCCAGTTGTGCTTCAACTTTTAGAAAAGTACAATTCTCTTATAATTGATAATGTTATTATTTTCTGCTGGCTTCCAAGCCATGTAGGAATACGTGGTAATGATAGAGCTGATAGTGCTGCTAAGGCAGCATTAGATTTACACATATCTAATACCAAATTACCTTATACTGATTTTAAAAGTTGTATTAACACATATATTCGTAACTCTTGGAAATCCGCTTGGGATTTGTCCGTTAACAATAAACTCCATTCAATTAAACCGTTACTCGGAGAAGGGCGTTCTTCTAGTAGACCCATTCGTCGAGAGGAAGTTGTCCTAGCCCGGTGCAGAATAGGGCATACACGTTATACTCATTCATATTTATTACAAGGTGAGCAATTACCAGAATGTATACCCTGCTTTGCACCGTTAACGGTCAAACACATATTGCTGGAATGTGTAGACTTTGATCCTATGCGTCAAAGGTACTACAATGTTAATACTATGACCGAGTTATTTAATACTATAGATTTTAGTTTAGTTTTAGATTTCCTGAAGGAAGTCAGACTATATAAATCATTATAATATGTTCTTGTATATATTTACTTTTTTATATACCCGTTTTCTGGCATTTATTGATTTACATATGTTTATATTACTACCATATCATCCCTTACATGTGAATAGTTTTATCTTTGTGTGTTTGCATTAGTTTTTGATAAACCCTTCATTTCTTCATCATTCATTAGTTTTTGCGCACAATATGACCTATGTATGTGTCGACGTGCCGTAAAACACCATTCATTCATTCATTCATTCATCCCAGTAAAACGGGACAGTGTAAATAAATACATCCTCGCCAGTCTATATTATCTAGCAAAACTAGCAGAAATATTCTCATGTATATATGAATATAAAAAGCCAAAAGCATTGAAAGCAGCAGAGCAAATTATCAATGAATTGGCAGAAGCCACAGAAGCAAGAGAATATTAGTAAACCATTAAGTGTACGAACAGACAAGACTGAAGATAAACATCAAGCGTTACCGGCCTTTAAGTATTTAGATAGATGAATTCATAGGGCCCACAATCTGTCCGGTCATCTCGCAATCAAATAGTGGCGAACTGTAAATGGGTCAATCTTTGAATATGTAAACCCAACAAGTTGGCTGGTTTGTTTATAAAGAATCCGATTGTTGGGTCGATCAATATCTACCATGTATGGTTCTGATAAAACGTATACAGATCAACATAATTACAATAAAGAACAAATTAAGGCGAAAAGTATGATACTGGGGTATGTTTTATACAGGAGATGTCTTGAATAAAAACAAGAAAGGAGTGGAAATGTACAAACAATATTGACAAAACAAAATTTGTGGAAATATACATACAGTCAAGACAGAATGCTTATGTAAATAACGGGTTGGGTCACAACTTTATAAATATCAGTTACGGCCCTCCTAATACAATATATTACACACATGTCGTGACTTAGTTTCTTTTTTGCCTAGTCGTTTCACAATAGAGTCCAATAAGTAAATGTACCTGAGATAAATTGCAAAGTAGATCAGGATTACAATATGAACATTTTGCAAAGTATTTTTGATTTTTTTGTTCGACGAGTTCCAAATTTCTCCTTTCATACATGTTAAACCGTTATGGCCACCTGGCGATATGAGCTAACCACGGGTAAGTCATGGGTATATAAAGAAAATTCTATTGTCAGACCAGGCAAGTTATATTGATACGATATCGTCGTCGCGCTTCTCTACACTTTCGTGATAACAGGATGAAAAATAGCTACCAAATGAGTTCACCTTCAAGGAACAAAGAGAGGGATTCAGCTAGCGAAACCTGTAAATCCGCGGGGAAATAATGATGCTATTCAAATGTTGGACTTATTCCGAAATTATTTATTTACTCAAATTAGCCAGTTTAGAAAAGTCATCGATGTCAAAGCTGAAACATCAAGAGCAGAGAGGAAGCAAACGTTTAAGTCTGAGAGCCCTGAATTTCAGCCGGCGTTAGTTTCCAGCCAAGCGATTAAAAAAGGAGGATAATTCTGCTTCATCCCTAGCAAAGGACGAGTAGGATTTATTTGCCTTGTACAGTGTAATTGACACATAGTGAAGTGAAAGAGGTTGTTATTTTTAAAACTGTGTTTTTGAGATTAAAAGATTACGTTGATTATTTTATATGCTTATTCTTTTTCAGTAAGTGTACGTGCTCTGTGTTTTCAGTAGTAGTTAGTACATATCTGTAAATAATTTCAATTGTTCAAGTGAGTTCCAAAGCTTGGGAATAATGTTCAGACGTGGAATAGGATAGACACACCGGATTATGTCATTGAGTGGATCACTAATGGGGTTACTTTTCCTTAACTTCAGATGTAGATCCTTTTAAACACGAAAGTCACAAATTATCACCAAACCACAGTTTTGAATAATGAGGTGAATAGTTGCAATGTGGTCGAGAAACCTGTTTGTGTAAGCCCTATAGGGGTTATGCCCAAGAAAAACATATAACGGAAATTGATGATGCTATAAAGCTACTGCAGCTAGAAGACATATTTGTAACTGTGGACATAAAGGACGGATTTTTGCATATTCCGTATCACTTTGTCCGTCGTCCGTCGTCATCCGTCGTCGTCATCCGTCGTCCGTCACACTTTAACCTGCAACCTAGCAAAACACTTTAAACTTAAAATGTATTTGACATATGTTCATAAAATCTCACGCACATCTTCATCTTACCTCAAGGAATGTCGTAAAACATGTTCAATAACTCTGTCTTTAATTTTGACAGAGTTATGCCTTTTTCATAAAACTTTAACCTGTAAACTAACCAAGCTCATAACTGACCATAACATGAAAAATGACTTTCAAGCTTGTCTTGTCATGCCCTCAGTGGTTTTGTTGTTGCTTTGGCTCTGCCAAGTCATTGAGTACCTTCTTTGTGACTTTCAAGGCTATTTTGTCTTTTGTATTTATATGTACACGAGCATCTTTGTGTTTTATTAATATTGCCTATTAATGCTGCCTTGTTGGTTAGAGAATAGTTCATGGCGGGGATTTCTTTATTTACACTGTCCCGTTTTATTGGGATGACAGTAGGGTAAGTGTGAGGTTTGGTGCACCCTAGAACCTGATTTAAACCCCCAGCGGCCTTTTTTGCCACTGCCACTGACCGTTCCAATTTTCAACACTTTTTGTGTTTGTGACTCATATGCCTTTATTACTTTATTATGCCATTCATGCTTGTCGTTTTGCGTGTTTTTGGGTTTACTGTGTTCCGTGAAAGCTGCATTTCCTGTTCGACTTTTATACTTATTTTTATGTTTATGAAACATCACACATATCTTCATCTGTCAAAAAATGTCATTAAACATGTCCGACACCTCTGACTTTCATTGGCAGAGTTATGCCCCTTTTCATAACATTTTAACCTGCAAAACATTGACATCGACTTATGGTCATAACACTTTATACAATTATTTTTCATCAATTAATCAAAGCCGTTGACATGTACTATAACTCTGACTTTCAATTTGGCAGAGTTATGGCCCTTTTTTTTATAAACCTTTAACTTGCAGCCTAACCTAGCTCATAACTTGACAAAACATTGACCTTTGATCATAAACCTTTATATAGTTCTTCCGTATCATTATGCAGAATTATGCCCTTTTTCATAAACTTGAACGATTAAAACAAATCTGATCCATAAAAGGATTGCACCCCCTGTCTTCAAACATTATAGTTAGATTTTAATTGCTGAAATAAGCACACGGCAGGCGACACAAGTATTCCGCGGAGCACCTTCTAGTATTATGTTTGGTGTGTATTATTTTTTGGCTTATGCTGTTCACCGTATTATTTTAACAACGGTGTGAGGCCTGTCGTAAGGTTAGTTATTAGGTCGCTTAGTCTCAGAGGTATGATAGTCGTAGATGAGTTTTTGCTCGCCGCCAGTATTTCAGAAATTAATGACTTGACCGATCAGTTGTTACATACACTTGCGGATTTAGTTTTTATAGTACATTTTGCAAAGTCAGTTCTTTCTCCTTCACAGACAGCAATTGCATATACGGTTTGTAGTTAAATGTGAAAAAAGTAATTGTTAAAGCCCAAGCGGCCAGAGTTGCGAAGCTTAAACGCTCGATAAAGACAACTCTTAAACATAGTCGTTTCTCAGCACGATATTTGGCTATAGTTTTGGGTCAGTTTACTTTGGTTGCGTGGGCTGTTACACCAAACAAATTGTTTCTAAGAAAATCATACATGCTGCTTAGTACTAGGTGTTCTTGGGAAGTCGAGTTAGTCTCAAGACCCGACGTCATTCAGGAGTTAGAGTTGTGGTTATTTTCAGTTGATTACTGGAACTTGATTACTGGAACTTTAGGGATATATGTATCGATTATATACAGGCTCGGGAGTTGACAGACGCCACTCACCTGATTTGGGGTGGTGGGGTTCACCACAACACAAAAGCGTCCGGAGATTGGAGAAAGCGTGTGTCATTTCTCAGTTCAAATGAACGGGAAATGCTTGCAATATTAATGGTCATAAAGTTCTTTGCGAAACTATTGCAAGGGCTAACAGTCCAGATATTATCCGACAACATTTTTGCAATGGCATATGTAATCATATGGGGTCCCGAGCTCAAAACTCTCCGCACTAGCGTTTGTAATTTGTGCGGCATCGGATCACGCTTCGATGCGCGCACTTAGCAGGGATAAGAACAGCGTGGCAGAAGCTTGGTCGCAAACACAGGACAAACAAACTGGATGTTGCATCCAGCCATATTCGTTTACATAGATATATTATTCGGAAAACATACAATCGATTGTTTTGCAAATTGCCAGAATACACAGTTGCCAAGGTTCAACAGTCGTTATTGGGAACCCCAATCCGATGGCATGGATGCCCTCGCCCAGGACAATTGGCACTTCGAGATGTATTTTGTAAACGCACCATTTTGTTTGATTCCTCGAGTCTTCGACGTTGTACAGACTCAAAAGGAATACGCCGCAATTATTGCACCAATGTGAAAACCTCAGACGTGGTATCAAGAACTGGTTCAATTGTCAATATCGACTTCTTTAAGACTACTGAATAATGTCCGTACATTTCGTACAATGGGAAATTAACGCCTGGAGCATATATATGGTGGGTTGTTAAATAATGATTGGTCTCTTAGCTGCACGGATAGGATGCAATCCTTATTTAACAACCCACTTTAAGGGTACTTTAAAATCGTATAATAATGTTATCGTTAAACTTAATTCATTTTGTAGCGACCATAATTATACGTTTCCGCCAGCACGTACTGCCGATTTGGCCAACGGTTGCTGATCGTTCCGAAAGGCCAAGTTCTGTTCTTAGAACTTCAGTGTCTGCGGTTGAACATTTGTACGAGGCCAAAGGACTCACAAACTTGGTCAATAAAACTGAGATTAAGCTCTTGTTTACAATGTTGATAAAGGCTGGCACGGTCGCATCTACGCGTATATCCAACGTTATGCCTGACAGTGAGCGGAATTGTCACGAATTATTCTTGAGCTAACACACAGTTAGTGTTGAATCTCTTACATCTTAAAGTGATCACTTTATTAGCTCTCACGTTGATGTCCATCCGACATCGCACCAAATGCGTTGTCGTTTTTGGAGACAGGGCGGAGCACGTCAGTTGTCGTGAGGATGACATTATGTATCGTCCTTTTATCAAGAATGATACAAATCGAACAGGGTTTAAGATTGTCCTTCCTAAAGGGCACAGTGATAAATTGGCCCCGGTCCAAGATTTCAGGATTTATATAAACCGAAAGCATCTTCGGCCCACCGGGGGTCCCGTAATTCTGACACTGAGCGCAAGGGTTACTCCGCTAAGTTCTTCCGACCTACTTGGGCAACCTCCGTTATCGAATAAAACGTCAATCCTGAAGTTTTGTGGAAAGTGGGATGACGGAAAAAATCAGAGGTATTTTTTGCTCATTATGTACACTCGCATACCCCACAGGACTTTACAGACGATATTTAAACCATAGTTAACACGTATCATTATGCGAGTAACTACCAGGCTTAGCCTTAATCAATCAGTGGTTTATAAAATTACTAAGAGTATAGTAATGTTTGCATGTGTGATATTGTACTATCCTTCATATAAATACATACTGCACTACATTAAGTTATTCTTGCTTGCGCTGCATGTCGTCAAACATTTCAGTTTGTTCAGGATGCTTAGTAATGTTATGTGTATTGATGCATATGATGGGTTTATATCGGGGGTGGGTAAGGGGTGCGGGGTGGGGGGAGCGAGTGGTGCACGGTTTGAAAGCATAGCACTGACGTTAAGGTTATGTACCGCCCCAGTGTCATTTGTTTTTAGCCTTATATAGATAAAACATTTCTTCTCCTCTGAGACCACAATGTATAGAACTCTCATATATTGCATGTAGCATAACATTTTGGTTCTAACTAATGTTTTACGAAATGGTGATCACGTGATTAAATTTGGCCCCGCCCTAGGGGTCATAGCTTTATATTAGAGTTATATAGAAAACTATCTTTTAAATAAATCGTCTTCTCTAACACTACATGAGCTAGAAGTCTAAAAGTTTGCATGTACCATAAACTTATCGTCCTTTTATCAAATGTATTAAAATGTCCTCCCTGAAACCACAGTTATACGGTTTCTAAGCATGAACAGACGGGTACAACTATCCAACCAGCATCGGCCCCGGGGTCCGTCCCCATCCCTGAGGAATTAGCCCCAGGGTCATAACTTGGAATCCGTTGAGATATCTTCTTATCACTGGGGACATAACCCCTGGGTCATAACTTGAAAACCGTTGAGATCCTCACCCTATAATAAAAATAAATACTTAATTGGTATTAACAGAGGAGACATACAAGTCCCGGGGTCCATCCCCACCTATGGGGACATAGCCTCTTGATCATAACTTGGGAACGGTTGATATTCCCACTCTATAACCAAATACACACATTTGTGGGCCTGAACGTTTTAAAATGGGCGCAGTAATTTGCAATGGCGCGCCGTCGACTGCATGATCTACTTATGTTATGAAATTATTAGCTAATTTGACAATTTTTTCATCTTTGCAAATACCATCAGATAGTTTTTAATATGGTGTACACACGTTTATGCATTATACGAGATTTTAACTGAATTAGCTACGTTATGATATGTATAAATGTAAACACGTTTAGGATACATGTATTCATATGTGGTTGTCAGTATTTGTGTCGCCTTTAGTATTCAATTGTCTATTTGATTTTGCTTCGTTTTTATTTTATTTTTATTGAATGAATGAATGATGATTTATGTCACGTCGGCTCCAAAATTAAGAGATCATATTGAGGACAAACAATGATGAGAATTAGAAATGAAGTATTCAATTATTAAAATGTATAGGTAAAATAAAATGGATGATGTATTAACGCTTAACATTGTCTGATATATAGCAAGTAAACAAATGGCCGCCAGCGAGTGTGGAAATGTAAATAAAAAGCAATAATATAAATAAAACACATTACAATAAACTATTATGTCTGACTCATGTTTAAAAAAAATCAAAAATAAGACCGACATTAATAATTGTATAGTTTACATGTAGTCTATTAGAATATGGTCGACCGTAGGCGGTTGCTCAACCTACAGTAACTATGAAATAGTATAACGCACCGACGATCAGTTCGCATAATAGGTGTCAGGTCCATTGAACACAAAGCAAAATAAGCGATTTCTGGAGATCAGTCACAAGTTCGTTCACTTAAATACACTTTGATTCTGTGAATTACACACATTTGGCGCGCAACTGTGAAACTTATTGCTTTTAACAGTCTCCATTATGAAATGTGAGTTATTATGTGCGGTTTTATATCGTTTATTCACCGGAGGCTCTTACGCGGCTGTAAGTAATTGCTGTCTATATGTTTATTTGATTGTATTTTATGCTATGACAACGGCACTTTAGGAAACACAGCACAGCCATATAACTAGGAATCAGTAATTGTATTACTTACTAGTCCTTTGGGGCCTTCGAGTCCGAATATGTATGGCCTCTAACTCCCTTGTGCTTGCTGCTCGCTTTGAATACGTGTTTGTGGTTGGCTGTGTTCTGTGAATGCTACATTTCCTGTTCGACTTTTATACTTACTTTTAAAGTCGAATACCACTTACGGCAGTGCTAGGAGGTGTGCTAGGTGTTGAACCTTATATTACCTCCATGAACATGCTCAATACAACCGATTCAACTACTTTTCTCTACTGCTTGTGTTCGTGCTTTCGAGGGATCCTTTCATTATTTATTTACAGACTTCCACCTAAGCCAAGTCATTACATAAGAATAATGTGTACTATATAGGTTTATCATGTAACATGGCGTCTAGGAGTGCAGTAAAGCCATGACTTATTTCTCGTAATACACTAGTGCAAATGAGGACCGAATCACTGTATTTGTATACGTTAACACTGTTAATACCAATTGTTTTAATGGTATGTCATACGGTACGACAGACGCCTTAATTATTTATCATTATTTGAAATCTTAATTCATAAAATGAACGTTAAATTTGGTTTAGGGTGTCGCATTATTTGTAAGGCGAACGCTTTTACAACCGCGTAACGTAGCGACGTCGTGTAAACAACAAAACGACGTCATGATTTGCCTTACAAATTGCCGCCGTATATGGACTTGGACCGGTAACCAGAGAGGTCAAAAGTTGAAAATGGTCGTACTCGAAAGTAGTACCATCAGTGGTGTTATTTGGGACTGTGTAATTGATTT
Organism: Cyrtodaria siliqua; assembly: GCA_037043455.1. Taxonomy (NCBI): domain Eukaryota; kingdom Metazoa; phylum Mollusca; class Bivalvia; order Adapedonta; family Hiatellidae; genus Cyrtodaria; species Cyrtodaria siliqua. Next base: position 14,017 of record JAWPHD010014460.1, read on the forward strand.
AGTACATAAAAGAGGTACGTGTATTTACTGTTTTTGTTTTGAGGATAGATTTCCGAAGATATGGGTGCAAAAAGCAAAGGAATCAGTCATCAGAGTGCTGAGTGGTACTACTTTGTATGAGGTAAGATTTTAAACAAAATGAGGTGTGGTTCGGCTGTTGTTGTCAAAAAAGGTCATCTACTTTCATTTTGAGTCAAATGCTGGTGCATAGAGCAGTTGTGGTCATTGTTGTTTTGCTATTTTTGTGTTTTGTCGTCACGTATATACATTTTAATGGATATTTGAAGTGTCACGGAGCATAAGGGTAAGTGTTATTCTGTGTAGAGCTAACATTACGGTCTATGTGAAAATAATGGTGGTCCAAATCCATATAAGGAAAATTGACAACATTAAAATGAAACTATCACGTCGTAGGTGGGTTATGTGATAAACAGAATCTTAAATTCGTGACTATGTGTTACTGACTTTAATAAACGAGTTGGATAAGTGATAGGATACGAGGCTCTTGAGTTGGATAAAATGATAGGATACGAGGCTCTTGCCTCGCCTCGTATCCTATCATTTTATCCAACTCGTTTATTAAAATCAATAATACACAGTCACTCATGTAAGATCCTCTATAAGGAAGAGCGCGTTGTGTTATTATTTACTGGTCCTTTGGGATCATCAAGCTCATTCTGTGTTGCATAAAAATAGAATATCGCTGAAGCCGGTTCTAGGAGTCGTGAGAGGTGTTGCATCTTATAATTATCTCTCATGAACAGACTCAATAAAACCGAGTTTTCTCTCTTATTTGTGTTATTTTTTTTCAAGGGATCACCTTTTCAGTAATTATTGTTACAATAGGCACATTTACTAACGTCTTGGCGATCAAATATATAATAAAACACAAATTTCACACGTGTACAGTATGCTACTAACAAGATATTTTATTTATTTATTTGTTTCAGTGAGCAGTTGACATATTGAACACCACACTGTACATTTGTTTTATTTTGTAGAACGTCTTTTCACATTATGACCAAAGTATAAAGACTATTCTGGAGAAATGACGACTTTCCTGCTTGGTGGGCACGGGCGGCCACCTGGGTAGAACCACCGATGTTCCGCAAGCCAGCTGGATTGCTTCCTCAAATAAAGATTCCTGATCCCCTGAGGCCTCGAATCCACAGCAGTGAGTGGCAAGTAATTTCAAGTCAGAGACTCTGCATAACGTGCAGTAAATGTGAGTCTATTGTGAAGCTCGATACACTTTTCTGTAACGATGTAGCAAATACTCTACATAAAGAACAAATATTAGTACAACACAAAGTGGCTATTTATTTGCAGCTCGGAAGCAGCCACGTTTTGGGAGTTATAGTAAAAGTGTTGCTCCAGCGGTTGAGAAAAAATGTCGTATATCGATGTGACTGAGAATTGGATCCAGAAATTTCATAGTCACGGGTCCATAAAGCCAATACTTATTAATAGCTCAGGATAATGCAATTTGTATTTTTAAAGAGATGTCTATTTAAAGATTCAAAGAAAATAAAATGTTACCTATGAGTAATTTTAATAATAAAGTAAACAAGTTCTTGAGTCATCCAAGTCCATTCCTTTATAATTAGTAAATGGAAGTTGGTGGATGAGGAAACAGAATGTTGATTGTTTAAATTTATCTCATTCAAGATAGGAATATACTAAAGCTTCTATGATCTTCTATGGGGAATCATATGACTGTCAACGTTTTTTAAAAATAACTTGTTTATCTTATTGGAATATTCTTAATGTTCTATGACATTCTATGACAGTATAAATACAGCCTTTTTGGGGTTGTTGGTTCTTTCAGTATTCAGAATATCTGGTTCAGTATTTGAATTGAGAATTTACTTCAAATTATGAATAGAGTGAAAATATTGGTTGCTGTGAATTAAAAATATATTGTGAGAATATAACAATTATTGTGCTCATCTATAATAAAAATGACATTTGATTATTTGGACTATTGTGAATAAATAAACCAGGAAAGACTTGAAGTGACATTGGATTAAAGGGACACTTGACAATTTAGATTAAAGGGACACTTGCCAATAGTTTTTTGACATTATTCATATATCGGATTTTAAACAAATACTGGATCCATTTCATGTATTTTCTGTTAGTGAATAATTTTTATTGTAGTTTTGAATACATTCGTTGATTATATTTTAAAAATAGTTGTTGCTGGCTTTGCTTCCTTTCTTGTTACATTTTACCCATAACAAATAGTATTATAAAATAGAACAGACATGTTATAAAACATACATAAGCCATTTCATAGTTAAAAGTTTTCTTTTTCCGAAACCATGTAGTAAAGTTTCTCGAATAGCTCCAGTGAGTACGCGAGTATTTTGTATGTTTCAGTTTGGATTCATTTCTTACAAATTGAACTACGTCAAACCCATTAAATTTCGCGAGTTCCTCTGTCAAAGAGCTGGCATCATCTAAAACCTTATGCTCCTGTGTCATGGAAGCAGAAGAAATGGTTTTATGGCCAAACAAAGCTGCGCATTAAGTTGGTGGATACTCGATGAGCCACATCCGAAGGCCGTTAGAAGTAGATACATATTAAGTCAAGGGCCCTTTGACACCCGTACTTGCATTTATATACTCAGCAAAATAAAAAAGTATCCACTTTGTTTTCCTGCAAAATCTGAGACTGTAAGAAAGAACTTACAATTGTAGCATGATTTTCTTTTAACAACATCTTTGTTTGATGTTCACACAAACTTTCATCGAAATATACCGAATACTTAAAAAATAAATCAAACATTAAAAACATAGGTGTGAAAACGAAATTAACAAAACTTAAAAATGTAAAGATTAGCGTCAATAGCAAGATTTAGCAGTCTAAGCCCATTCAAATACACAGAAAAATGTTCAAAACCTCGCTAATATCTCATGTGTACACCGTTACACCGAATACACTCAAAAATGCGACATCGCATGCTTCTGACGTAACGACTGACGAAGCATCGAGCATATTTGGGACGTCGTGTACGTCAGGAGGACCTTATCCAAAGTGTGCAGGACCTTGCAGCAGCACTTGTCCGCGAATGGAACACATTAGCTGTAGAATTAGCTGTAGAATTCGTCAGTCGTTACTTCAGAAGCATGCGACGTCGCATTCTTGCGTGTATTCGGTGTAACAGTGGACACATGAGATATTAGCGAGGTTTTGAATATTTTTCTGTGTATTTGAATCGACTTAGACTGCTGAATCTGTGCTATTGTCGTTACCTTTACATTTTTTAAGTTTTGTTAATTTCGTTTTCACACCTATGTTTTTAAACTGCGATTTATTTTTTTATCATTCGATATATTTCGATGAAATTTTGTGTGAACATCAAACAAAGATGTTATTAAAAGAAAATCATGCTACAATTGTTAGTTCTTTCTTACTGTCTCAGATTTTGCAGGAAAACAAAGTGGATACTTTTTATTTTTGCTGAGTATATGAAATTTAACGGAAATATAATTTTATCGTGGAAATTAATACAGTATTGTTGCATTTTTTTAAAAGTATCTAGTGTATATTCATCGTTTCGATACACATATAATATCTGAACTATTTGCACATTGCTGCAGTCCGCATCACGCACATATCTACAACTGTTTATACCTACGACTCTCTTTATAACTAAACATCATATCGAGTTTGCCTTTTATACTGATTTGATCCTTAATTGACACAACTACATATATGATTGTGATGTTATATTTGATAAAGACAAGAACATTTCATATCAAAACTTTCAAAAATGATACTGTTTAAAGGGGAAAATCAGCCTTTCAGTAGGAAATTGGCCGGATCTAGGGGTCCAACTTAAAACTGAGAAATAATGAGAGGGTAACACCCCCTCCCCACTGGCGTGAGGAAAACTCTGTAAATTAAATCCGCATTCAGCTTGCTAAATAAACTCTTAACTGGCCATCCGGCGTACAAAAAATGTTCAAATTCGTCCTCCGGTGTACCATACGCCAGTCACACAATGACCCGAATCTGACCTACCAAAATGGGGAATTACACCCTCAGTAAATATATTTTCTATCCTAAAGGCATAACTTAATGAATGAACCTAAACTGACCTGAAAATATCCTTTTCTCCGTAAGATGTGCTATCCTAGGTTACGGACCAAGGTTAAAGGGGTTGATGCACTATTTTCAAACACGATTTATTTTAAAGGGCTCTGAAAAACTTGAAAAAATCTGAAAGAGAGCCGGTCCTCTTGGAACGATGACGTCATCGCGCCTTTTTACCATATATGGCATATTTACAAAACATCTTTTAAAGCAAAGAAAATCACTGCAAACGGATTAAAAATAAATATACAAAATCAAAAATAGCAGTGATTGTCTTTGCTTTAAAATATATGTTGTCAATATGAAATATTTGATAAGAATGTATGTTTCTTTGCAAATGTTCAATAGGTCATATCTCCTTTATATTTCATGGCATTTTGATAATTCTTTCAGCTTTTTCAAGTTTTCCAGAGCTCTTTTAAATACACATTGTTTGAAAATAGTGCATCAACCCCTTTAATTTAAACGATTTACTCATGATTCCATTCAAATCAGATGGTTAATTCAAAGTTTAGACCTGATTGACACGGTGTTAACACCGTATATTGATTCATCTGACATCTTTGTCATGAACTGGAACATTGTTAAAATGTTAGAGTATTCTTTAAAACGCCTGATGTACCCCCTTTTAAGAGAATTGTATTTACATTTAGAATCAGACTGCAAGGGTACTGCCTGTTTAAAGTATCCAGTGTAGAATGCTCATACATGTAACTGCGATAAAATAAAATAGCTGAACCAACTTTTGAAGTCGGTATCATGACGTACATAGCTACAGTTAAGTCTTTATAATGTGTTTATTTAATCGGGACAATACATGACATAAATATATACTGAACGAAAATAGAAACTTCGTCGATTATTTAAGTAAAATAAGAAAAAGTACATTGAAGCGTCTAAGCATAGAATAGATCATTACTTAAAAGGTTGTCAATAGCAACATGTATCAAATACGCAGCGTGTATGACTACCACATGCCTCGTATACGGCCTTGCAACAGCGTCTCAGAGTTCATCAATTCATTTCAATTCAATAGTTTATTTGGCATAACATTTTCATGTTTATTATCTAAACATCAAAGCTTCCCGTAGCTCATTGACGTTAACGAATGCATTCGTACTGCGTTACTCTCATGGTCCGAGTATTAACTCTCAATCCCCCCCCCCCTCCCCCATCCAACCCCTTCTCCATGAAGCGAAAACGGGGTTGGCTGGGGTATGAAATAAAACCTTAATTTCGGCTTAAAACGTCTGCATATTGTTAAAGTAAAACATTTAATAGGTAATTATAAACAGGTTATCGCATTTGTTCAATACAAAAACATTTAAACTTGTTTTATTGTCGAAATATCCGTTATAAAAAGCTTTCCCATCGCTTTATGGAATTAAGGCTGTACCACGTAATGGGACAAACAAGTGGCCACACAAGGTATTGACATGTGTGAAATTTGAAATAGATATTTGTTTGAATAGGGTTTGACATCATTTTCAGCATATCTTAGACCATATATGACGGTGGATTTATTTTGATTGGCAAAGACCACCCAATTTTTCCTGGGTAGAACCAGTACTGTATACCTCCCGCCATTCGTAAGAAACCACACTTTTTCACTTTGAAATAGACCCATGATTCCAAACAGGTCTAACTGTTGTTGTTTTTCATTTGATACATACAAATTTTGCTATTAAAACCCTTTTAAGTAATGATTTAATTATACTTAAACAGCTTCAGAATTGTGTTTGTCCTTAAGGAATAATCAACATCAATGTCAGCATCAATGTCAGCTTCTTCAGAAATAAATTGACATCCCATCTTAGTAAAACCAACACGTGTACTCTTTAGGGAGGGTTTTATATACGTAGTGACACCCCTTTTATATACGTAGTGACACCCCTAGTTTAGGCTTCAATACGTACTGTTTACTCGACTTAACGTGTTAATAGAAAACATATTTGCACTTATTCACCAGTTTTAACTTAACTATTAAAGAACCTAGCCCGTCAAACAACGACAAAATTACACTAGAAAACCGTTTATCAAAACTCTATCCAGGTTTTCAGGTCATATAATAATGTATATGTGCCCGATTAAAAATTTAGTTTTATTGGTTCTTAAAATGCCCGTGACTAAATGTTCGTAAATTATGGGTTGGTAACACTTAACTCGACGCTTCAATTTTGGGGTCTGACCTGGCTGGTTAAAACCGTTTATATTGTGTCTGTAGAGTTTTCATTCTCAAAATATCTAAGTTGCATATATACCTCGTCGTCAGTAAGTTTACAAATCGTGTGCATATGTTGTAACATGTTGATGTTGTTGGCGGGATAGCTACTTTAATTACAAGAAAAACTTGATGCAAAGCATCAATTCGGCGCCAAAATTTTGAAGAATTAAAACATACGTTATTAAATAACAGTACACGTGTTTATCAGTTATTTTAACTATATTATCATCAGTACTAAACCTTGGTATATTTAGTGGTCATGGACATAATATTAACAAACGTTGCTATGTTGACTTGGTTAAATGTATTTTGAATTAACTAGGTCATTCAGACAATTTTCCAAACGGTTTCGTTGCAGGACTTTCCTTAAAATGTGTTAAATGAATTGACTGCATTAGGTTTAAATAAATAGTTTATGGAAAGATAAGGTGATGAATGCCGAGTGATTACAAAGTCGTTGTTGAAACATTTGGAGAGAAAGCTAAGTAAGCCAAGAATTAATGGACAATGCACTTCACATATCTGTTTGAATTTTTAACGTCGTTTTTATGCCATGAAGGGCCAACAGACGATCAGTTTTAGACTAATTGTTTTTGTTTTGTTATTAAACCTAGTACTGTATCACATGAACCATCTATACAGGTAACTGATAATCTACTCATTTGAATTAGTGGCTGGAGACGAGGGACAATAAGACACAATGTTGCATGTCAATCATTATAAAGGGTGTACGCTATAGAAATAGTGTCATGTTTAAAGACAACATGGTACTGTCTGAGGATCCAACTGACCTCTGGATTCAAAGCCCAGTGCGCTACTAACAGTGGTAATGCCGACTTTTTCAGTTTTGACCAGAAAACCTACTTATGTGCAAAAAGGCTTTTTTATGATATTCACAGAAGTTCAGCGAGATTTTAACCTGACTAGGGTATGTCTCTCCCTGCACAGGAGACCAACGGCTTTACATCAGTAGGGAAGAATGACATACTTTCACAGTAAATTTAACTATCTTACACGAATAGTTCTAGATCTAAGGGAATGCGTTATCAATTCTCGAGACGTGAACCTCCGGGAGTCGAACCACAGACTTCTATATCCAGAGGCAAGTAAGCTAACCACTCTGAATCGCATCTTTTTTTACCGCACAGTAACATTATGGTCCATTATGAAAAAATATAACTACTAGTATATAGAACAACACCAGGTCTAGAGTGACTAAACGATGGTTAGGCCTAAGATGTTACTCACACTGACAGGGGTAAGAACAGCCTCCTTCCCGAGATCCCAATAATTTGACTGGCGTGTTTAGGTAGGGGAAGTTCAAAAGGTATTTTTACCCTATGTTGCATATTCTGGGGCGCTTCGACCTTTTATTCAAAAATGGTTTTAATGAGTTGGGCAAACCGAAATTAAGACATTCTGAAACTATTGAGGCTAACTGAAGTTATATTTGAGATTTCTTATTTTTTTGCTGTCCCAGCAACACGGCAGATGTACACCCGAAAGAGGCTAATGCATGATGTAGACAGATAGATAGGAATTTACATACAAAAAGCCTAATATATTGATGAAAAACGTCGGACCCCGTGTCCTCCACTCCCAGACATACTCAACTAAATATTGAACTAATATTCGGAAAATGGAGGGGCGCCGAACAATTAACAAGACTTGTTTGAATAGTGGAATTCTTCATTCTCATTCATTACTTCTTACGTAAGATTCTACCTATTTATGTATCGACGTCCTGCAAGACATAAGTCATTCGTTTCTGATTTTCCTGGGTCTTTTAATTAAAGTCATACAACATTTTTACCTGGCAGAACATATTATCTTGCCATACGTATGGACAATATTCATTCTTGTGATATTTAGAGGTAAGAATTAAATAGAAATATGACTCGTTGTTGAGGCTTATTAGACAATGGTTTATTTATCTCTTTTAAATGGCAGCTTAATATATTTAGATGTATGTCATAATACTGCCTGCTACCATGGTTACACGCAATAGACTTGTCGGCGTTCCTCAATCATCCAATAATTGCATTATTTGAAGAAGGACGTACAGAATTTAAACAAATACAAATTAAATAGTGAGGCAGAAACTGTTCACACGAAAAGCCTTATCGAAATGTATGTTAAGTAATATATTGTTATACGCCCTTTCGAAAAACGGGGCGTATTATGTATGGTTTGAGGTTGTCCGGACGTCCGTCCGTCCGTCCGTAAACAATTGCGCATTTCATAACAATGAAACCCACACTAGTGAAACTTTATAGGAACATGGTAGGTGAATTTTAACCCTGTTGTTTTTGGGGTCGGTGTGTTAAAGGTCAAGGTCGCTTGGACCTCACGTGGCAATATGCATTCCGCGTGATAATCTCGAAAGCTTGCCACCTGCCCTCATAAAACTCCATATACCATTACCTCATATAGACATTGGCTTGCGGAACGTCGGTGGTTCTACCCAGGTGCCCGCCCGTACACGAAAATTGCCCGGAGGGGCACCTGGGGTCTTCCTCCACCAGTGGAAGCTGGAAAGTCGCCATATGACCTTAGCTGTTGGTGCGACTATAAAATCCAATTCAATTCAATTCATATAGACATAAATATTCGGAGCAATAACTACATTTATTGTACTCATTTAACTGTATAGGCACATTGCCCGTGGTGAGAGGAGGAACATTATTACTTTTTTGGGGATAGTAGGTCAAAGGTCAATGTCACGATGTACATTTATATTTCACATAATAACTCCTGAAGTTTAACACCCAAACTTCACAGTTGTGCATTGCCCTTGGTGAGAGGAGGAAGTCTATTGATTCTGGGTCCAGTAGGTCATCAAGGTCACATTGTCCTGACAATGACCGAAACCTAACAAATATTTCCCCCACTTTAAATTGTAATTATTAAACCAACTTGAAACTTTACAGAAATAATACCCGTGTTAAAACAATGACTCCTATTAATGTTGGGATTAGTAGGTCAAAGGTTAAGGTCACAGTAACCAAATCAAGAAAAAGCCTTATGAGCTGTTTATTAATTTATTTCCTATACGTACACTCTTGAAACCTTATACAAATTGTAGCTATCAGTTTGTTGTCAGAAGGTCAAAGGTCAAGATCATATGGGAAATGCTTTTAACATAAACACTGTATCTAACGGGCGTATACTGAGCCTTTAGGTGGCGCTCTTATTATATCAATAATTATTAAGTTTCGTTGAACTATTGCAATTATGGAATGTTTTAACCTCTGACAATTCATTCTCTGGAACATTTTTCAGCGATTATTATTTTGGATCAGATCAGATTATATCATACCGTTGTTTTTATGTATAATAATAACATTTTCAAAATCATTTACATAACAAGAGAGAAACGTCTGGTCGCGTTAAAGCCGGGTTTCCCAAAATGTGAAAGATGAGTGCCTGTGTGTTTGGTGAAACTATTTAAAATAGCTTTTCTAGATAGATTGTTTTTTTGGGAGTGGGAGGTTGCTTTAATGTTGAAAACCTAATTACCTAACTTACTGTCCAAGATTTATAATAATTTCACATGGCATTGCTGAGATATAAAATATAAATGGACATGGCAAAATGTTGATGCCCGTATAACAAAGTTAAAAAGGCTAACATAACATATGTTTTGGAGAAAGTAGGTCATAGTGACCTAGTTTTCAGGCAGGGTATGGTCAGTGCCTGATGGGAGGAAGGTTCTGTTAAAATTTGATGAAGATCGGACACGATAATGCTGAGATATAATAAAAACGTAATTCCCCCATGCCCAAACTTAAAGAAAAAGGTTAACGTAATGCATATTTTGGAGAAAGTAGGTTACAGTGACCTACTTTTCAGGGTATGATCAGTGATTGATGAGAGAAAAGTGCTGTTAAAATTTGATGAAAATCGGACATAGGAATGATGAGATATAACAAAAACTGTATTTTCCCTCACCCCAACGAAACTTAAATAAAAAGGTTAACGTAACGCATATTTTGGAGAAAGTAGGTCACAGTGTAGGTCACAGTGACCTAGTTTTCAGGGTAAGGTCAGTGCTTCATGAGAGGAAGGTGCTGTTAAAATTTGATGAAGATCGGACGCGGTAATGCTGAGATATAATAGAACGTTATCTCCCCCCCCCCGCACCCCCCCACCCCTCGCCCCCCCCCCCACCACCGACCACAAGCCAAAACTTAAACATAAAGGATAACGTATACCATATTTTGGAGAAAGTAGGTCACAGTGACCTAGTTTTCAGGGTAAGGTCAGTTCTTGATGAGAGAAAGGTGCTTTTAAAATTTGATGAAGATCGGACATGGTAATGCTGAGATATAATTAACACTTCCCCCCTCCCCCCACACCCACCTCGCGCCGAAACTTAAACGAAAAGGTTAACGTAACGCATATTTTGGAGAAAGTAACGTCAGTGCTTGATGAGAGGAAGGTGTTAAAACTTGATGAAGATCGGACATGGTAATGCTGAGATATAATAAACACTTTATTTACAACAGTATATGCAAAATATTAATCCTCTGGCTCTTGTGGTTTCAAAAAAATAAAAATAAATCCTATGTAAACCACGTTATAACGCATTTACAGTGACCATTTCGACCGCAGCAGTATTTTCCAAAAATAAAAACATAATCTGATCTTTTTGTGAACAACATGTTATGCACTTTTTTCTGAACTAATTTCTCTAGTGTTGCGAGTATGTATTTGATCGGATTCTAACTTGCGAGCACGTTAACAAAAGTACCATGAGAATATACGTGATAGTTATTGTCAACCGTACATAGTCGGCTAACTCCGTCATTCTTCGGGATCATGCCGCGTATGTATTATCTTCAAAATAGTCTAGATCATCTGCGACGCTTGCTTGTTTTCAAGACAAACGTCTAGAACAGTTCTTCTAGAAGAGGTTTGACTTTTACCGAGATTCTGGTATCGTTTCTGATTGGCTAATACAGACGCATATAGAACGGCAGAAAAACATAAATTAATCAATAAGCAAAGATGGAAACTTCATCATTATATCGACGACCTAAATGTGGATAGTCAAAAATACTTTTATAAAATAATAATAATTACGTACACGTGCTTCCGGTTTCAAATTTGTTTCTGCACAAACGATCAAGACGTTTGTATTTACAATCAAGCGTCGAAAATGATCAAAACTATCTTCAACGTGACAATGTGTTAGCAGGAAATCAATGGGACAGAAAATAGTGCCGTGTTGCTATATAAACCATTACGTGGTTCCGCCTTAATTACAGCGACGGGAAAATATATGTTAGCAGGATGTTATAACAGGTATTCAGACAAAAAACATATTTAACACATTTTTACTGAACAAAAATGCGAAAACCTGTTTAAAATTACCAATTCAATGTTTTAATTTTACAATATGCAAAAATTAAAGTTTTATTTCATACCCCAGCCAACCCCATTGTCGCTTCTTGGAGAAGGGGTTGTATGAAAGCTAATACTCGGACACGTAATGAATATCGCTGCTATGATTTGCGTTGCATATTTGTTATTGCAAGGCATATGAAATTGAATTCAGCGAACTCATATGAATAAACTATAGATATATGACATTGAAAAATGTTGATATTTTGACAGATGCTTTTTTGACGAGCATCCGCTTTGATCTAGGGCGCTGCCGTGTTAGCAGGACGTATTCAATATGGATTCCGGCTAGATGCATTCAAGATACAATAATATGAAATAATCGAGATGTCATAAACAACAATTCAATCCATGGTGTGATTACAATGACGAGACTACCACGTCGTGTTATTACTTTGATCTATAATCAAATTTGAGCTACACGTCGTTAAAATCATTATTTGAAAGAACAGTGTGGCTCTCACAAATGCATTTTCAATGTTATGTGTAAAGCATCTCGGGGTCATGTTGCTTAAGTAACAATAAATGGCTGAGAGCTGGCAGATTAGATCGTTACTGAATATCCAAATATGGATCATTTCGCTAAGTGTTCAGAGATCACGTTCTGTATTTGTGAAATATTGCAGATACGTACAACAGACCTTCTCGTCATGGCATGTAGACGTCACTGAGACTTTATATAAGAGATTAAACAGTGCAATATTATATTTCGGGATTATAGTTTGCAACGTTGGTGCAAGTTTGTAAATTTTCTTCAGAAATCACATGCTTGTCAATTTTAAAACCGTAGTGTATCACGTGACACTAAAACGCCAACAAATCGTTAATTACAAAGATGAGTCATCCTCTGATATCTTGTTTCTTTGGTCTAAAGTAGACATATCGCGTCAACATGGATACAATAGAAGGCATCAGTTTAGCATGTTCAGTAAATTCTTCATCTGAGCACGATTCAAATTCATACGCGACCATACGGTTCACCTGTGTGAGCATGTGTGACAGTTCCATTTTGTTGCCATAGTTCTCGAGCACGATACACAGCGCCTGGATGTACCAAGAGCATTCTTGGTTATTACGCCACGAATAATATCCTGAAATGTATAAAGCGGTTATTACACCATGAATACTATTCTGAAATGTATAACGCGGTTATTACACCATGAATAATATCCTGAAATGTATAAAGTGGTTATTACACCATGAATAATATCCTGAAATGCATAAAGCGGTTATTACACCATGAATACTATTCTGAAATGTATAAAGCATTTATTACACCATGAATAATATTCTGAAATGTATAAAGCGGTTATTACACCATGAATAATATCCTGAAATGTATAGCCTAAAGCGGTCATTACACCATGAATAATATTATGAAAAGCTCTAACCGTATATACATTTAAGGTTAAATTAGTCTATACATTTACAATATATGATTGTGAAGTTATGTGAACAATAAAGACAAGACAATCGTCTTAGCAAAGGCTAAAGCAATTCTATTTTTCATAATCGTTGTGTACGTTAGCACCATGAAAGAGGTCAAATAATATACATATACATTTCAGACTGCAACCTATTATGTATAGTACATGGATTGTGTGCCCTTATCTATTTGTAAACTATTTTACATAAACGTTAAACTGCCATTTTTAATGATTGAATGTTGTACATTAATTCTTAAATTATATTCTTATATTTTTTCAAGCACAATACATGCACGCATGTATTCATTCATGTGTATGTGACGCCATGTAGGGTGAAAAGATAGACAAATGCTTGGCAGCAAAATCGTTTTAGTTTAAGAATTGAAGAAAGATGACTACTCATTTGGCTGCCGTGACAACGGTTACAATAATTCGACATATTATGCGTTTTCTAAGCATACCGTACAACGAGTTTGCTAAGAAATAAATATGTTACTACTATAAGCACATGTTGAAAGTTGTTGCTATTTTATGAGTTCGTATGATATCTGATATCTGATCTTGTTTTCTTACATACTAATTACAAAAAACAACAAATAAGTATGAAACCTTGACCTTGAAAACCGTTCCAAAGCAATACCCTATTGGCCCCTTTTATGTGTGTGATGTCGCATAAGTGAATTCTATTTGTCCTTGTTATGGTTGTTTGCTTTGTTTGCGTGCAAATGGTTGACTGTGTTCTGTGAATGCTACATTTCTTGTTCGACTGTTATATCTACCGTTGCTATTTTACTGGAGTGCGTATTTCAGTGGTAGAGCATCGGTCTTCAGATCGAGAGCTATTGGGTTCGATCCTCGCCGTGGCCATGTTGTTTATCCTTGAGCAAGATACTTAATCCACATTGCTTAGTATTAGTTCTACCCAAGAAGCCATCAAGAGTGATTAGTATTAGTTGCAAGAACTTGCTTCGCAGTCAAAATAAAAGAAAAATGTTTACATTAGTTGCTATTTTACTGAGATTTTAATGCATGCCGTGATCAGATCGCACAATCCATTGAGGATTTTAGTATTAATGGTGTCGTAGAGAACATGCTGACCATAACTCCCTTTCTACTTGGAAAAATACTATTTTTTAACATCATAGATACCCGTATTTACTTCTATACGGCTAACCCCTCCCTACTTCCCACTAGACCTAGGTTTTCATTTCGTAATTTAAATACGGGAATCCAGGAATTTCATAATAAGTTTGTTTTAGTTCCTGCTGATAAAGCAGCTAATAATATAATTATTGTTTGACGCCTCCATTACGTCAACGTTTTATCTCAAGAACTCGGGAGTACTAATTCGAATACCCCAGTGCAATATACTGAAGATAATGTTGTTTCGACCCATATCATTCATTGCAAGATTTTCAAGGCTGGAATAGACGAAAAGCTGAACAGACTTCCAACGATGTACTGGATTCCCAAATTACAAACAACCATATAAAGTCATACCATAATTACAAAAAAACAACATATAAAGCCCGTTTTATTTCCTATTTTAGTTCCTGCACCACTACAAATATCTCAAAACGTTTAACATCGTGTCTTACTGCCGTTAAAGATCATTTCAACAATATTGTGCTAAAGCTTATGAAAACTCTAGGATTAATTTATTTTGGTCTATTAAAAATTCAGGCGACGTTCTTGATAAAATTTGCAATAAACGTCAACCTTCATCTATAAGTACTTATGCTTTTTCTACATTATATACAACTTTACCACACCACCTTTAAGTTATCCAAGACAAGCTTATTGCTCTCATTAAAAAAAAACTTTGCTAGGGAAAATACTACATTTTTGGCCTGTAAAAATATTAAAGCGTTTTTTACTAACGGCGGTTTGGATAATTATTCTATGTGGACTTGCCGTGAAGTTTGTGAATCACTTATTTTTCTATTCGATAATGCTTTCGTCAGGTATGGAACTACCGTTTATAGACAAAGTATTGGTATCCCTATGGGTACGAACTGTGCACCCCTTGTCGCAGATTTGTTTTTATATTGCTATGAAAGAGATTTCATGTTGAGTCTTCCATCAGATGCCAGGGCAGATGTTATCGAAGCCGTTAATGACACCTCTAGATATCTGGATGACATATTGAACATTGACAACCGTTTCTTTTCTACTATGGTTAATAATATATATCCTAATTAACTTCAACTTAACAGTTGAAAGCTAATATTTCTGATATTAACGCTTCTTTTCTCGATTTACATCTCTCTATATTTAATAATTAGCAAAATATATGACAAGAGAGATGATTTTAATTTTGATATTGTTAAGTATCCCCATTTAGATGGGGATGTTCCCCGAGCAACTTCTTATGGGGTCTATGTGTCTGAGCTTATTCGTTTTTCTAGAGCTTGTACTCGAGTTGAGGACTTTAATATTCGTCTCCATCAGGGCTACCGTTACCATAAACTTTGTAAAACATTTGCAAAATTGTATAATCGTAACCCTGATATTCTTTCTAAATATAAATGTAATTCAAGAACTCTTCTAAGACATGGACTATCACAACCTGACTTCTATGGTGATGTGATTTACAAACTTCTTAAGATCATTCGTCACGATCACTTTCATACTATCTTTGTTAAACTTGTTAAAAAGGTTTATCAAAAGAGGTTATGACCCTATCATTTTGCAACGCACTGCATGCTTGGTGGTGGACCCATTTACATTTTACTACGCTTTCCTCTTTACGTGAGCGATGACCGGACAGGCTGTGGACCCTATGATGACGTCTACCTAAATCCCAAAAGGACGGTGGCGTTTGAGGTTTGTCTTCAATCTTGTCTTGTCGTGTCCTCAATGGTTTGTTCTCTTGTTGCTCTGACTTCTGCCAAGTCATTGAGTACCTTCTTTGTGGCTTCTAGGCTATTGTTTGTTTGTATTTATATATACACGAGCATTTTTGTGCTTTACTTTTATTGCCTATTAATGCTGCCTTTTGGTTAGAGAATAGTTCATGGCGGGGATTTTTTTTATTTACCCCGTCCCGTCTTATTGGGATGACAGTAGGCTACGTGTGAGCTTTGGTGCACGCTAGAACCTAGTTAAACACCCTCACACCCCCTCCCCCGCACCACCAGCGGCCTTTTTTGCCACTGACCGTTCCAAGGCGGTAGACCTATTGTCAGCCTTTTTTTGTTTTTGACGTCAAATGCCTTTATTCTTTGTTAACATTGCCATTCATGTTTGTCCTTTTGCGTGGTTTTCGTTTACTGTGTTCTGTGAAAGCTACTTTTCTACTTCTTTTTAGTACGATTCAGTGTGTGAGGGTTTAATATTCCCTTCGCCACATTACTCATATCACTACAAAAGGTGGGCATATTAGAATGTGGCCTATATACATGGGTAAGAGATGGGTGTATTCTCTGTTGATTATATATTGAAAGCAGTAAATTGTGGTATATAAATATGTATCTACTTAAACTGTTGTTGAGTCAAACTCTTAAGTATTGCGTCTTTTAAAGCACATGAACGATGTACACATACATGGCTATGGCATATTACAGTCCTTTGATACACAATGACATCAACATGCTATTTGACTATACTTCCGTGAATAATTAACAAGCAATATCATGACATTATGACAAATTTCCAGTTGTTTGCATCATTCCCATAAGAGCAAATTCAAATCTTCTCACAGATTAACGAGACGTACCTAGACATTTGAAGCTGAAAAAATCCATTGACTTCGGCAACAAGTACCTGTGAGTTGAACATCTTGATGTGATAACATTTATTCAACAGGAAATACCGCGAAGACTTAAAGATACTCAACTTTGAAATTTTAAGTCTGAGAGTGACATTGACCTTGGCGAGAGGAACGTGGGAGTTGAAAGCTGCACGTTGCCAATATTTGTTAAGCATTTATTCAAATTAAAATCTAAATGTGTCGACTGGTTTAGGAGATACTTCGATACACCCAACTGTGGTCTTTGAACTCTAAGAGTGACATTGACCTTACTTACCGGAACCTGGGCGATATATTTGACACGGCGTCGTGATGTTATACGCATGTATCCAAAAGTTAATGCAAATCCGCATAAGGATTATGGAGGTTTGGAAAATAAAGCAAGATATCAAATTTTGACTTTTAAAGTTCGAGTTTGAACTTGGCGATAGGAACATGGGAGTTAATGACAACTGATCCTCATGATGTGATAAGAAAGTATTTAATAGGAAATCCAATTTCACTCACTGAGAAATGTGACAAAGACATGCATATAAATAACTTTGGCCGTTGAAGTCTAAGTGTGACATTGGAATTGGCGACATAAACATGGGAGTTATTATCGTATGCATGTATGCAAAAAGAAAATCCAAATGTGTCCATTGGTTTAGGAGATATGGAAACAACAGGAATATACCAAACTTTCACAATTGAAATCTAAGTGTGACTGACCATGGCCGCAGGAACATTGGAATTTAACGTAAAACGTTGTCTTGATGAGATTAACATTTATACGAAAGGAAATTAAAATCCACCTACTGGTTAAGGTTATATGGCGATGACACACCACTTTAATGTTTAAACTCTAAATGTGACCTTTACCTTGGTGACAGGTCCCGTTTTGATGTCATAAGCAATAATACTTACGCAATAGGAAATCCAAATCGGCCTACATGTTTATGAGATATGGAAAAGACAGGAAGATATCAAACTTTGACGTTTGAACTTTAATGTAACACATACCTTGTGGGATTGGAGACTTGTAGTTTAACGCGACACATCATCTTCATGTGAAAATAATTTATGCAAATCTGGAATCAGCATTATCCTAAGGATTCAGTAAATATGAAAAAGCCATATACGATCTACATGACGAACAGTTCAAAATGTCCCCGGCTCTTCGAGACAGGAGATGTAACACATTTATGTTAGAAACATATATTAAATTAATATATATCTTCATTTGCTCTTTACTTCAGAAGCTTGTAAAAGGCCCTATACCGTCATCAACAGGCAAATCTTACAACAGAAGTACACCGATTTAAATCTACTGACACATTAATATAATTTACTTATTTTGAGAATCTAAACTCTATTGGCAAAACACTTTAACCAGCCAGGCCAAACCTCAAAACTGGAGCGTATGATTAAGAGTTAACGACTCGTAATTCATTTTAAAAACATTCAAATCATAGGTATTTTAAGATCACGTGAATAAACCTATACTTTTAATCGCCACATATACATTATTTTATGGCTGAACACCTGGACAGACTTTTGATAAACGGTTTTGTGGTGTAAATGTTCAGTTATTTGGCGGGTTAGTTTCTTGAAGTATTGTTTATGTTTAGGAAATGTTACGAAAACTTAATTAAATGGTTATAAACTAAGCATTATACCTGGAACTGTTGAGTAGGAAAAAATAAAGTCTGCCTCTACGGGCACCTTCCTGTTGGCAACATTGGACGTGCTGAGATCGTCACCACTTCTTACCGAATCGGATAAGTCGGGATCCGTGTGCCTATCAGTACAAGCCTGAAATATTAAAATGTCGTTATTGATTCTTTGAATTTAATTGCAGCGGTTCTTCTGAACTGTAATATTCGCATTTTACGTATACTAGGTAGAAATGACATTCTTAAAGGCTACCAATGGATTATAAATAGCAAAATATGCGTAAAACATAGCGATACAGTTTTCGTTACGTCGACTATTAAAACGGGATTTATTCGAACCTCTGAGTGTAATAAGCTAACGTTGAAATGTGTATATACTTTCAGAACTACCAATAATGCGTTATTTGCGCGATTTAGCCTGTTTAAAACACAAAGATGATTATGTATAGACATAAAAAAAACGAGAATTTATTTGAACCTCCGAGTGTAATAAGCTAACGTTGAGACACAATTTGTATATATACTCGGTAAAAAAAGTTTTGGACCAGGGTATATAAAGTCATATAAAAAAACAACTAGTGGACAGAATTTAAGTACCAAGGTCTACCCTACCCGGTTAATTTGGTACCACAAACATTAAATTCCAAACAAGATTTGATTTTGAAAAAATATCGCGAACACACAAAGGGTCTGTTAAAAATGTTGCAAAGTCCATACAAAGTAACAGTTACGGACACATTCGAGTAACCAATAAAAAGATTATTATTTTTTCGCAAACTTTCATTGTAAACAATAATTATTGTTGATTGTTGATCTATTGTGAATTATCAACTGAAATAATAAGGGTTATGGTCGAATGTCATGGTTCAGCGATCATTGTACCGGTTTGAACACTGCCATGGTCCAAAACCTTTTTTACAGAGTATACTTGCAGAACTACCAATAATGCGTCATTTGCCCGATTTAGCATGTTTCAGTTATTTTGACAAAACACAAAGATGATCATGTATAAACATAAAAACAAACGGTTAGAAAGTTAGACGTAATTTTCAAAGATCCTTTTTAACTATTGATGTTATGCAAGTCTAATGGGTTTACAGAAATTCCAACACTCGATATAACTGTTTAATTGGAAACTCGATTGGAACCTCGACATAGCCTCGGTTCCTATCCAGTAATTGAAAAAAATATTTCGGACCGAAATTAAACTTCTTGTTTTATTAGTGTGTGTAATCCGTCACAACGTTTGGTGTAATCCATCAAAAACTTTATAAACTTAAAAGTAAACACCAACAAAGAGAAATAATGCAAGTGTGCTTTACGCTAGTACCTGAATGAAAAAGAGCTTTGGTTTTCCTACCAATGTTGGACACTTATCAGCTTTAAATGACACCGTGAGGACCTCTATCGGCACTAATCTGTCTGTTGCATATATATACCCCTCCCTACCATAGCTGAGGATGGCACAACCGAAACAATCACAGTCGGAATGGTCGTAGGCAGCAGCTGAAAAGGATTAAAACATTATTTAAAAGAGGGTTGTTGGTTCACACAGTGAACTTGGCCGACAGTGTGGCTGTGGTCTTTCAGTTAAACGTTTAACGAAACTCGCGTTCCTAGTTGTATCAGGGTTTTGTTTGCAAGTGGGAAGTAGTAGTAGTAGTAGTAGTAGCACTAGCAGCAGCAGTAGCAGTAGTAGCACAATTTAGAGCGTTTATTCCCCGCTACGTCCGTGAATCGCATCGCCTGTAATGTCTTGGCAATACAGACAGTTTAAGTCGAAGGATTTTCGGATATGCAGACGTGCGATGAAAAAAATGCTCGAATTGAGGTACAGTATGTTTAAAGATAGTGAACTATTAAATTTGCATTCTTTTTTTCATGACTCGAGGAATGTCTTATGCTAGTAGTTTTATTTGTACTGGTCCTTTTGGATCATAGAGCCTTATCTATGCGGCCTAAGTAGATCACCGGTCGATTCTACGGGACGTGAGAGGTGGCTTAATTTCATTTTCCTGAACACACTCATTACAACCGAGTCTTCTACTTTCTCCTGGTGTTGTATGTGCTTCCAAAGGATGTCATTTTTCAATACTTATTATCATTTACAATATCGTTCGATTAGTTGAGTGCGGTGGCTGTTAATTAAGCCGATGCTATGTGGCTTGAGAGGTGTTTCATTTTCACATTAACGCTCATGAAAAAACCGAGTCTGCTACATTTTTGGACGGTGCCGTCAGGCGCACGACGAATTTCTACTAGAAACCAAAGAGCACCAAATAACTGCGCGATAAAAGTAATACCATTTGCAAGGCTGTAAATGGGCAAAAGATCCCTATATTGACAACATATTGATAAATATGTAAGCATTGGTAAACATTAAGTGATTTTAACTTAAGTTTAAGTAATACGCTGTTTGTGAAGGGATTTGATCCTGTATAAATTAATGCGCATATGACAAGCGTCTACATGAGGTTGGGAATAAAAGCCTGGTACCGTACATTCGAAATATAACGAAAACAGCAGGTGCGTAGTACGGAGAATACCGAAAATAGCGATTAATAGTTTAGTAACGAATCTAATAGAGATTATCGATTATGAAGGATGTATATAGCAAACAATAACGTTTATTAATTTATTTATATCATATATTAGAACAATTAGCATGCATACAGGAACTAGATATATAATCGATGTAATTGGGTAATAAATAGTGCCGTACGTACATTTGAAGAGTCAAGTAATTCGATTACCATGATATTAAATTGAAGCCTTTTATCACATTACATCATGGTAACTATCAAAGGCCGTTCATAAATCCGCGAGTAGAAGAGATTATGAATTCAATTCAATTCATTTCAATATTTTATTTGGCATAACATTGACATGTGCATTGCCTAAACAAGGCCGAATATACAACACACACTATTTCAGAGAAGAGTACAAACAAACATACTTCATTTAGAGAATGAATACATA
Organism: Cyrtodaria siliqua; assembly: GCA_037043455.1. Classification (NCBI taxonomy): domain Eukaryota; kingdom Metazoa; phylum Mollusca; class Bivalvia; order Adapedonta; family Hiatellidae; genus Cyrtodaria; species Cyrtodaria siliqua. Next base: position 35,561 of record JAWPHD010014460.1, read on the forward strand.
TATTACAGTGGAATAGTTATAATTATTACGTTCAGTCAATGGCATTTTATCACATCTTATAACCATTATCCATATTGTGTTTATACAGCATTTATATTTAAGGAAATTAGAACAATACATAGAAACTCTGACTACCGTTACATCGGACTACATGTATTTATTATTATTATTATTATTATTTATACTTATCCTAACTTAATAAAGTTTGTTTGTTTTAGCCATATCCCCACCGAAAACGTCTTTGCAGACATTCTATTTTACAGACATTCAAGGGGCGATTACTCTGTCATGCATGTTGAATCTGATTGGTTTTCGAAAGGAATCATAAATTCCGATTTCAATAATATTTTGCACAAATGTTGACCACCTTTGTACGCAAACCCGTCGGAATGAATACTTTCTGGGTGGCACCGACCATCGTGCTAGCACTTTCAGTGCTTTGTTCTAGCTTGTGTTCGTTGCTTCCAAAGAATCTCCCTTTTCAGGTTGTGATATCCTAAATATACATTAAAACAGGCCACGCCCCTTTCCCAGATTGACCTGCAGCAGGAGTGAAAGCTCAGTAAAAAATGAAAATGCTATGACAATATTGCAAATTAAAGTTTTAGGTGTGTAACCTGTTAGATAAGATGGCTGCAATGATTGGGGACTAAAGTTTTGCACAAAAAAATAATTTCTTTTTCTTTTTTCATGTTTTGGTAAAATGAATGTAAACAGAGACCTGGCAAGTGACTTTGCTCAGGGGAAAGGTGGCTATTTTATGGATATGAATGATTTGTCATGACAATTGCTTGGATATAAGAGCTAGAATTTGGACATTGTACGTTAAGGTTTGTCGGTAACCAGCTGTCACCTCATACTCTATGGGAAGTTAATTGGTGGTCCGCATCCTTCAGTGTGTATAAATGCACACTGCAACCTGGTTCAAACCCCAAGCGGGCTTTTTGCCATTGACCGTTCCTAAACGGTACTCCTGTTGTCGACACTTGTAATGTGTGACGTCGCTTACCTTGCTTCTATTTATTCTTGTAATTGTGTTGTTGTGTTGAAGGCGTGTTTCTGAAGTACTACAAGTCTTGTTCGCATTTGCATCTACTTTTATAACATGTATAAACTTTAGTCGCCAGAAGCTGTATTTAATGCTTTTATTATCCTCCATCGTCAGAATGGGAAGATTGCTACGCACTCGAATACCGTCTTCCAAGACCATGTGCCGACTTAGTGGGTAATTAGGTAACAAACCTATTGGAGCGGACAAATTGGCAATACGGCCGTCCTCTAGAAGTCTAACGAGTTGTTTATACAGCCTAATTTTTCCTATACATAGAAGATAATTATTCCGGTACACAGGAGGCCAGAGCTAATGATAAGGCACATTGAATTATGAAGGCGCCCGACAATTTCATTAGACTTCACGTCAGGCAAATTTCGCTTTTGTGTTTGCCTATGTGACAAGAGCTAGGAAGCACCAACGCATCTCATGCATACTAAACTCGTAATATGCTATATCAATGTTTGATATTAGAAGTTTGGCTGCTTGAAAGAAAATTAATAATATCTCCGTACAAACAGGATGTTTGAATGAGAATGATTTTACTTTTCAATTTGTTTGTGTAATTTAGACTGAAAAAAGGATAAAAATTGTTTGACAATTTAATGGGAATCGAGTGAAAAAAAATGTGTTGTTGAGCTGTTAAACGACATTCAATTAGTCCGAAATTTAATTTCTCCACGCTTTCCTTTATGGCCGTGGTAGCTTCATAAAATAAATGATTTAGAAAACATTGGAGGGGATGGGTGTAGCGTGGAGAGGGAGGCGAGAGTCATTGGTTATTGGTGGTCTTTATACTTGTCCAAGCTTTTATTTACATTAACATTCTGAACAAATTTGATAAAGATTAGATGTAAAGTGAAATAGCAACATATTAACAAATAGAGGATCTTAAATGAGTACTCGTTCATTATTAAATTTATTAAACGAGTTGGCAAAATGATATATAATGCGAGGCTAACGAGTTTAATACATTCAATACTGAATGAGAACGAATGTTAGATTCTATTTATCACATAACTCACATATCGACTTTTATTGCATTTTGCCTGTCGCTTTAACACGCGAAACCGACATAAACCGTGGGAATTGGATCAAAGTCATTATCGATTGTTTTTGACAGCGCATACTAGGCTTATTTGCATACTTATATAACTGGTGGTATATCGAAAATATAGAATGGTGTTATTCCACTCACACACCGTAAGTTAATATGTGATAAAGTAAAATAGCTACATATTAACAAAGCAAAATATTGCATTGTTCAATAAATAAAGGACCTTCACTGTGGTTTTTGTTTTTTAATAAAGGTGGTTGTCGAATTTGTAAGAGCTTTCATCTACACTACTCAACTTTTATAATCGGTCACCAGGTTTTTTGAAAATAACACGAATACTAAAAACTGGAAATCCCCGAAACACATACCAATATTTTATTAAGTTTATCAACAAGGTTTTAGTCCAATCAAGGCAGATTAAGTTTTATAAATCGCTAGCGATATTTTTTTGAACGACGCCAGTTAAAATTTCAAATGAAAATATGAATTATTAAAAAATATGTATAAAAGCTGAGTGGTGTATAGTTAAACAAATTTGGTAAATATCAAATGCAAATTAAAGGCGCTAGCGTGTTTACACGGCAAATTATTGTTCATTAAATCAAGAGCCAAATCTCTGATAGTGGTGGTGTTGGAAATCGTCCGAGCTTTCATGGAATACTTCGACAAAGTTTGGTTTAGATCGAATGCAACATGAAGGTGCTAGTGTTAACAAGGTACAATATAGAACGTTTCATTAAGTCAAGGTTCATAACTGTATTTGTTTATTATCCGACATTAGTGGCTTTTAAACACGTACTGGCAAAATCTGGTTAAGATCGCATGAAAAAAATATATGCTAGAACGTTTACATCAAAAATGTATGAGCTTCTTTAGGTTGCAATGGAAATGGGGCATATCTCTGCCGAAATGAAGTCAGCGTTATTGGAAATGTGTAACGGCATTCTTTGCGAACAGACACAAGTGTAAACAAGTGTATTAAGATCAATAATACATAGTCACGGATGTAAAATTCTGTTTATCACATGATACACTTTAATGTTGTCAATTTAACTTGTATACGGTTGTAATTTGTAAGAGAAATCACGACGTTGTTTTGTTGCTTACATGACATCAGCTACTTTACACGACTGTACATAATGCGTTCGCACTACAAATAATGCTACAACTTAATTAAATCAAATTTAACGTTACTAAACATGCATTTTATGAAGTAATGATAGGTATTTAAGGTGTCTGAGCGTATCGTAAGATATACCACGTAAGCACTTGGGACTAAATGTTTTACTTTAAACAAATGCAGTGATTCGGTCCGCATTTGCATATATAATACGCTAGTGTATTACGATGAATAAATCATGGCTTTATTACACTCCCTGAAGCACTCCCTGAAGCCATGTTATGAGATAAAAAAAAATCCAATGAATATTAAACGTAGTATATAGCTGTGTCACCTCTCTTGTAAGTCGTGGTTTATTTTATAATGTTGTGTGATGCAAAGGTTCACTCCAATATAGGATTTATAAAACTCGTAATGACTTATTTTGAGTTTTGGAATACTTCATTACTTGTTTCGTAAATCTTATATGGAATAGTAAAACATTCAAGATATTATATATATGGCATAAAATCGAACCCGAAATTCTAATTACAAATTGCATTTTTGCAACAAAAGTAGATATAAAAGTCGAATAGTAAATTTAGCATTCAAGGACCACAGTCCACCACAAAATCGCACAAATAACAACTACAAAGATGGATAAAAAGGTAATATATGACATCACAAACATAACAGGGTTGACAATAGGGCTTCCGCCTTAGAACAGTCAGTGGCAAAGAAAGCAAGTACTCAATGACTTTCAGAAGTCAGAGCAACAATAAACGACAAGACGATATTTAAGACAAACACCAAACGCTACCGTCCTTTGAGGATTTAGGTCGACGTCATCATAGAGTTCACAGTCTGTCCGGTCATCGCACAATAAAAGAGGAAAGCATAGTGGCGAACTGTAAATTGGTCAGCCACATAGTTTGTATTTATTTAAACATGATCATTTTTGTGTTTTACTTAAATTGCCTAGTTATGCTGCGTAGTTTACTGCTATAACTGCTCCAGTGAGCTAAACAGTACAAGGCTGCACCCCTTTTGTCAAGCGTTTTATGTATGTGGTAATTTATGTTTGTTTTGATTGCGTATTGGTAGACTGTGTTCTGTTACTGCTACATTTACTTTTTATACACAGAACTACTGCGATATATTATGACAATATACACATAACTACTGCGATATATTATGACAATATACACAGAACTACTGCTATATATTATGACAATATACACATAACTACTGCGATATATTATGACAATATACACAGAACTACTGCTATATATTATGACAATATACACATAACTACTGCGATATATTATGACAATATACACAGAACTACTGCGATATATTATGACAGCGATAAAGTAATGGCAAGTTCACAGTCACAGTCACAGTCAATTTCATTTCAACAGTAGTTTTTATCTTAACATTCCCTATAAACAGTTGTATTGTATTGACCAAACTGTGCATATATCTATACTTAAAGCTAAAGCCGCTATACTTAAATCGCATGCCGCTTTGAAATCGTGTCTTTATTCGTAATTTCACGTTCGTCGGCTCGTAGCGAAATCGGGTATTTAAGTGATTAAACTTAAAGCAGGCATCATTTACTCTATAAACATCGAGTTTTGCGCATCGTACCTGCGCACACGGGTAGAATAATAATTTAGAAAAATAGGTTTGCCACTCTCTTTCGGGGCTAGAACCTGCGAAGTTCTAATTTACAGGCAGGCGATCTACTACTGAACTACGGCGACTTCTTCAGAAAATAGTGTATTTATTATCATGCAAGATAACTTAACATATGTATACGCATCGCATTGAACGTATATTGATCTTTATTATATAACCTATAAATAGACGCGTTTTCATTGGCTAAAAAGTAATTTTTTAGAAAAAATATCTAGCGATATTGACCTGTTTTTTTGATATTGACCTGTTTTTTTGATATTGACCTGTTTTATATAATTGTTTTTTTGATATTGACCTGTTTTATATAATTGTAAATTGAGGGTTATATAATAAAACAGTTATGGACTTTTCAGCTGTTATACACGATGTTGATATGCACCAAAAAATCATTATTGACCTCGGCTATCGCCTCGGTCAATAATGATTTTTTTGGTGCATATCACATCATGTATAACAGCTGAAAAGTCCATAATTGTATAATGTTACCTGTACGAAGGCTAGATAAAAATGTGATGTTTTACGCATAGATTTCTGCCTTATATGCCAACCTTTGTGACGTTTGCACTGAAACTACTTCTTCACCCACTATTCATTCATATTCATCAGTTAGTACTAGTTTAATATAGCATCTGTAGCTTTAACGATATTAGTTGTGGTACAACGTCCTTGAGAACGTCAATTTTTCTCCAGAGTTAAAACAATCTAGCATTTATTTGTATCAAATAAGCTCAAGGCTGCTTTAGCAGCTTCATCAGATTTATCATTTTCTTTTATTCCAACATGGCTTGGAAGCGAGCAGTAAAATATAACATCAAAAGAAAATCGTAATTATCTAACAGATGCAGGCCTAAAAGAAGTGCAACTGTATTATCATATTCATAATACCCAAGGCTTGAAGAGATGACAGGAAAATATTACAAAATGATCATCACCATACATCTCTGTATCGTTAAAGGCGGTTTTAATAAACATAAACTCAACTGTAAATATGGAATCCGTGCCAGACAGGCGACTATTTATACTGTACACATGTACAACTGTAGCTGTTGCTACCTTATCTTTAGCTTCAGAATAATGATTTATCAAAAGGGGTTATGACACTATCATTTTTCAACTCACTTCATGTTATTGCTTGATTCACTTCTTTGATGACAGATTGAGGAACCTATGATGACGTCTACCTAAATCCTCAAAGGAAAGGACGGTAGCGTTTTATGATTAAATATTGTCTTGTCGTACCCTTAATGGTTTGTTCTCTTGTAGCTTTGACTTCTTCCAAGTCATTGAGTACTTTTTTTTTGGATTTCTATGCTTTTTTTTTTATATATACACTATCATTTATGTGTTATATTCTTATATTGCCTATTAATTCTGCCTTGTTTGCTAGAGAATATAATCTGGCGGGAATGTCGTTTTTTACCCTGTCCCGTTTTATTTGAATGACACTTGGGTAAATGTGAGGTAAGCTGCACTCTAGAACCTGGTTTAAACTCCCAGCGGCTCTTCGTACCACTGAACGTTCCAAGGCGGTGGGTTACTGTCAACTCTGTAGTGTTTGTGATGTCATATCTTGGCTTTTTATTCATCTTCTTATTGTTATTTTTACGCGTGTTTTTGGTTGACTGTGGTGCTTGAATGTTACATTTCCTGATCGACTGTTTTATATCTACTTTTTGTAAAACATTCGGATGAACAGGTCATTTGATCGAATTTGTTTTATATTTACAACTCACGAGAAATCAGACATAAGTGTCGTAAATTTTCGAATCTTTGAAAGAATAAGAGCCTAAAGCTTGATAGAAATATGAACTAGTTTGAATTAAACATAAATAGTGTTCAAATAAGAAAGGGGATGACCATTTGAACAACAAGTGTCTAGTGATGAACTCAGTGGCAATTTTAAAGATTAACCGAACACACTAATGGTTACCCTTTTAAAGTTCTATTATCGACAGAATGCGCATTTGGCTCAAGCAGGTGAGAAAATTTAGGCTTTAAACGTTGCACTCTCTTAACATGAAACACAATACTGAAATGGCTTATTTCGTGTAACAATGTATACTTTGATTAAAAGGTCTACTACATGACAGAGTTGTCCTTTCTGTAATTAGTTGTAGCCCCTTTTTGTACAAAACAGTTGAGATATATCTGGAATATTACGAGGAATTAGGTGTATATCCTAGTGTAGTATAGGCAGTATTTCGATTATGCAGTTCTTTTTTCTTTCAGTATATACTCTATTCGCATCACTAGTTTGTTTTTAAGCATGGTACCTTATGTACAATTGAATAAGGTCTTTCTTGTCGTGCCCTTAATGATTTATTCTCTTACTGCTCTGGCTTCTGCTAAGTCATTGAGTACCTTCATTGTGGCTTTCTAGGCTATTGTTTTTTGTATTATATTTACACGAGCATATTTGTGTTTTACTTATATTGCCTATTGATGCTGCCTTGTTGGTTAGAGATTAGATCATGGCGGGGATTTCTTTATTTACACTGTCCTGTTTTAATGGGATAACAGTAGGGTAAGTGTGAGGTTTGGTGCACCCTAGAACCGGTTTAAACCCCCAGTGGCCTACTTTGCCACTGACCGTTCCAAGGCGGTAGCCCTATTGTCAACCAATTTGTGTTTGCGATTACGTTTGCATTTATTATTGCTTTTGCCTTCTTGTTTGTCTGTTTGTGTATTTGTTTCTGTGTTTTGTGGTTTACTGTCCTCCTTGAATGCTACTTTCCCTGTCCGATCTTTTTATATTTCTTTTGGTACTTGGCAGTCCAATGCATGATTTTATCTGTCTAATCATTTTTACGAGGCTGCACAATACGTTAGCGCACCGGCCATGTTTATAACTAAAAACCATAACGATTTAACTGGACATATTAGACTGCAATAGTAGTATATTTGAAGTTATCCCAGGCTTTCCCCTATATATAAGGAATGGATCTAGGAACCATGAAGGTTACTAAAAGTAATAAGGGAAATGCCGTGGATAAAACGGTGCAACATAGTCTTTCACTTCATATGTTCGAGTTATTTCTTGACCATATATTATTCCATTCTCTCACAACCTGTTCACCCTCTCTCAACCCCTAAAACATTTTTTTTAAAACTGTACACATTCTTAGGACTGTATCCGATGTATACTACACACCAGTCTGTACCGCGTTATGTAAATCAATGAGGAAGGGGCACACTGTAACACCATATATATTAGGGAGGCGCCATAAAGTTACTTCAATAGCAGTATATTTCAAGTTATCCCAGGCTTTCCCCTATTTATAAGGAATGGATTTAGGAACCATCTGTTCTATATTCTAACAGGGGTGTAAACAAGATATGTTGAGACCAATGTCACCATTATGTTTATTAATGATCGATACTTTCTTTACTACAACACGTGCCCTTGCATTGACCTAATTATCCCTTGTACTAGTAATTGGTGACAAAATTACTATGAGTACTGATGACACTAAGCAGAGCTACCATATCGTTTACTTCTAATAATGCAACTGACATTTGTTGCATTTCGTTCACATACAAAAAAGTCTTGCTCAAATTATTTACAACAGCATGAACGAAAATAACTCTCGGTTGGCATCTGCACAAACATGTCGTCAAATTTCCGTGTACTTGATTAACCAGTGCCCTACCTGCAGCCGTGATATGCACCATAGGGTTATCAAAATATCGAACCCCCTGCAGAAAACGCAACATAGGATCCCCACAACATAACAACTGTGTCGTACGACTACTCCTAGCAATATCTTCCAATATGATAAACAGTCTGTTCTGTACCCAATTCTAATTGCCAACTGCCCACAAGGCCCATGGCAGACCCTATCTGTCAAGAACATAGCCTTTCTTTCAAGGGTATTTAAAACCTCCCTTTCGCCTTTATAACCTATCATCAACGCGTCCTGTATGCAATTATATATGGACGGAAACCAAACCGGTGTTATGTCGAGGACTGGCATAACCACCGTACACTGCAATTTGCTCTCTAATATAGAATTATTTCCGGCAGCAAGAGCGCGAATGTTGGGTATACGTAACAATTCTCCTGTGTATCTATGACCTGCGAAAAAACCTTCACACCGGCTGTATGAGGGTTCGAAAAGGGGTAAAATGTGGGAAGCATTTGACCATTTTTATCTCGTCATACAGTCAGAATCTATAGTCATTAAGTCTAATATATGCCCCCTTTTCCCACCAAAATAAACATTCCATGTGCGTTCAGACAATGAGGCGTCTGATCTTTGCAACGTCCTAGATGGCTCATCCGCAATATTTTCTCTGGAAGGGACGTAAATCAAGTTTAATATGATGTCAAAATCAAGAACTAAACGAAAAATGCTCTTCAATACAGTATTAATCTGCCTGCATTTAGAACCCTCATTGTTCCATGCCACCTATCAGTGCTTTGTTATCAACATTCGCGTCAACTCTGTAACCTTGCGACCCACGAACGAACGAAACCAAAACATTAATATAAAGTGCTTTCGCTTCTAAAACCATAATAGGAAGAGATCGTTCTAATTCGTTCCAGAAATCAGACTTATAACTTTCCGCTCTCCCATTAAAATGATCCCACCTCACTTATACGACGCGTCTGAATATAGATCGCGCTGTAAGTGCCTCTCTCTCTCTTCCAATCCAACTTCCTTTCCCAATTATCAATGAACCGCCACATTACAATTTCATCAAGCATTTCGCTGCCGACAACTATTTCGAGTCGTCCTTAATAGAAATAGCCGCGTTCATTTCCCCTAGAGTATAACCTTGCACTTTTGCACAGCTAACATGAACGAAACGCACCCACCCACCAAACGCTGCAATGCTAGAACAGACAAACACGACTTATTTAAACAACGTTTCTCGTAGATTAGCACATTATTGCTTCTTATCATATGTGTCAACATGAAACAACGCTATAACTCAATCGATCTCAAAACCAAGAAAGGCTTTGACAGGCCATGGAACACTTTATTTGTTCAAATTAATGCAATAACCGAGCCTAAGTATTAAATTTGACACACTATATAATTTGCGAGAACGGCATTCAACATGTTATCGCCTGATAGGGACCACCTTACCCCCTCAATTAGCCTGTCATCTGTGTACAAAAACTTCGGGATGAAAAAGCGTTAACGGATGTACGAAGCAGGTTGTAAATTTAACGTATGATAAATATAGCGCGGTAACTTGAAACCAAAAGGAAGCGTCTTGCATCGAAAGATATAGCCCGCCCACTGAAAACCCATTAGTTGTTGAGATTCTTCGGCGAACAAAACATTATCAAAACCAGATTTGTCATCTATTAGCGTAAAATATTCCCCCTCTTTTACAACCCTTTGTATATGTTTCAAGCTGTCTAGAGTAAAAGGAATATTTAAATGTTGCATCCCATTGTTTAGATGCCTTATGTGTTTGCCCCGCAACGAAACACTGCGGGTCATAAACACAAGCTCCTTGATGTCCGGCATAATGTTTGACTCGATTCCCACGTTTTGACACGAAGCACCTCTGCCTTTGAGGCCTCATCTTTTACATCACGTTTTGCCCTCTAGAATTCGGAAGTATCATCCACGGCTGCCTTCTCGTTTAAAGCCCAAAATTCTTCTATAAGAGAGAATATTTGAGTTATGTGTTTCGGGACGGTCGTAGCAGCATGCTGACCTGCATTTGCAGGTCAAAGCCTTCTAAAATATATGACTGCATTGCATCACTGTATAAGACAGATGGATAATTTATACCAGCATAGCATACATATTAAATGTTATATAATTGAACAAAACCTAATGAAGGAATTTAAAGAAAGCGTAATCGAAATAATTAAAAACATATACAGAATAACTCAGTATGGTCAACTACTGATTTTTAATATAAAAATAAACACACAAAAAAATAACAACACTGAAAATAAAATCTCTATAATGGCTTCATCATAACCCATAACAAGAAACTAGTACATGGTTTGGAGATATTGATTGCAAAATCATACTATATATTACTATGTCCCATTTGACGGTTAACGCTTAGGATTAAAGTGTCTTGCACCTCAGAAACCCAGTTGTGTCGGTAATGCTCGAACCCGTAATCACTCGAGCCACATACGGAAGTGTATGTATAATGAAAATATTTAGACAGACAATCAGACTGACGATCAGACGATTACTTTGTGCAATTTGATTGGGAACACTTCTTTTTTCACAATGCACAGTTCAAAATCATATCCATATCACTCCAAACATTCCATACTTTAATTGATGGATATTTATCGCGTTTTGATTTCGTGAACGTCGACAATAAATCCCTTTGTCCATTGCAAGATCGTCTGAAATGAATGATTGTTCACTTCTACAGATTATGTACAAAGAACGACAAAACGCAGTAACTGCAAGAACTGACATATTCCAGTGAACTATCTAGGTTTTTAATGTGTTACTGTTCTTAGTCTTTCTTTTATTGACTGTATTCATTGATTCAAAACTTCAACCCTTTTAAAAATATTTGTTTTTAAGAAACTAGAACTATCACTAAAGATGATGATTACCCCTCTTTGTAAACGTTTGAAGTGAAGGCCACATGAAGTGAAGGCCACATGAAGTTTATTATACAATATTAGAGTGGACAATTCTAAATCAACAAAAAGCCATAATTATGTAATACATTAGGCTATCAACACTGTGTGATGTAGAGGGACATAAGGTCACCAGTTGTTGAGTATATGAAGTTTGGAAACAATCCACTGGAAACTGTAACAAGAATCAAGAATGTGTTACGCGACGCGACGTGACGCGACGTGACGTTACGGACAGCGTGATTCATATGTCGATCCCACTTCACTTTGTTAAGCGGGGTATAATAATCTACTAAACTTATCAAAACAAACTGTACCGCGTTATATTAGTCGAATGCATTTAAAAGACATTAGACGGACATTTTTTAATCGAATAACCGATTACTCCGAGGTTATAAGATAATGCAATGATTATATATGTCGTGAAACGCTTTACTTTGGGTACTTGTGACTTATGAAAAACACAAAGGTAATACTAGTGATTAGTGCTGACTAAGTGTATTGATCTAACAAATGCAGTGATACCACTTGCGACTAGAGTTGTCAATGTGTATTGGTGTAACATATACTGTGGTAACACTTTTGACTTGTGTTGACAAGTTTTAATGATGTCACCCTGTGGTGAATTTCATGTACTCTAAGTGTATTAGCGTAAGAAACCAAATGGTAAAACGTGTAACTATTGTTGAATATGTGTATTGGTGTAACAATACACAAGCCCGATAGTAACAATTGTTTCAAGAGTTGACTTAGTGTACTGGTTTAATGAACACAGTGGTAAAATGTTTGACTGTTGTGGACGATTTATATTCGTTTTACAAACCCAGCTGTAAAACCTGTGACTATTTTTGACTAAGTATATTGATGTAACAAACCCTCTGGCGAAACCTAACATTGTCTAGTACGGAAAACACTAATTCATGTAGATACATGAACGGGACGTAAGATTTGGCCATTACATAAGTAGATCCATTAAAGTATGTATATATGAGGTATAATTAAAAACAGTACTGGCTTTCGGTTTATTTTTCGACGCGCATGCGCGGACTCGGTATTTCGCTTTAATGAACGCCATTTTTCTTTGGTGTACAGTAGGCCGACGTTGTAATATAAACTGGGTATTTGAAACCATTGTAATCGTGATAAAACCGTTGGCGAGAAGTTTTTTTGGGCGAAAGGTAAGTACGGCATCTAAGTTGTGGTAATATGGCATTTTATGATTTTTGTAAAAAAGTAAGTCACGCTTCACGGGGCTGTTTACAAGTTCATGAATCTGTGAATATGGCTTGGTGCAGTGTATCATCGTGTAACTTGTAAGTGTTGAGGTAATGTATTGGATAGAGCTAGTTCAAAGTAGGTCACAGGCGTTCTGAAACTGAATATAATTTTGGAGACGCCCGGCACACTGAGTACCAGCTCACATTAATTGAGCTGCTCGGTCTCACTTCGACTCGTCCCACAGTACCGTAAATTGCCCTGTACCAGCTACATAACCCCACGCCGGAGTATAGATCTACACTGAGCGTATCACGCAACTGCGTGCTCAGTAATTTATTTGAGCAAGTGTGGGTCCCAAGATTTCCCTAGAAGGATCTTTATTACGCTATTAAACTGATCGGACCACCGTGAAATCGAAGGCAAAAGTTATCAAAATATCAGCCTGTTCTTAAACAAATGAGTATGATAATGGACCTTTGGAAACGGCCGAGCACGACACATACGACATATTGCAGTCTCGGTTTGATTGAGACTGTTCATGAGCGTTAGTGAAATATGCTAACTACCGCTCACGCCCTCTAGCCTCGGGTTGAGCAGAACTCAATCTCGATCTATCATTTGTGTCAATTTAGTATTTACTAGCGAACGCGAAGCTGGAAACCAGTCAAAATTGAACCATATCTACTTCCGACACGGAAGTAAATGTTTGAAGTTTTGAAAATTAGAAAGTTAAACCGTTTATTGAACGCCTTATTGAACAACAAATGACTGGAATAAAAGAAAACTTATATACATCACATTAACGGAAAAAACATTTGAGAAATAATTTCAGGTTGAGAAATATGAGTTTGTTATTGTAATTACAGAGCTCCAGAAAAACTTCCATGTCAAAGGGTATTTTATCTCTTAAATAAAGCCGCAGTGCTGATTCAGATTATTTTAAAGAATAAATGTTATAATGTTTTTGCTTTTTACTTCAAAATCTGACTTTATAAATCGTTAATTTTTAATGCTGATTTTTACTCCCAATTTATTTTTTTCTTGCTGATTTCTTAAATTTTAATACTGAAATACTCCCGAAAATTGCTTATCTGGAGTTCTGAAATAAAGTATTAGAGTTTTTTAATAATATCAGAAAATGTGCGCTATTGTTTACAAAGATCTAAATCAGAAATACACCCTAAATGTCTGTTTAACTTGCCCCTGAATCGTACTTGCCTCTGATTTTGTCATGAATTTCTTCTGTACTTGAAACCAATGAACATTACTCAGTATGTGAAAGGAAGACAATCCAATGATTTTTTAATTAGTTTTTGTATTGCCTGCGTAGCACGGCAGACACTTCACTGTGTTCATCGTCGTCGCCATCGTCCATCACACTTTAACCTGCAACCTAACCTTGGCCGTAATAACTTGAAAAGTATTTGGCCTATGTTCATAAATCTTCACACACGTCTTCATCTTACCTCGAAAAATGTGTTAACCATGACCTATAACTGACTTTCATTTTGGCAGAGTTATGCCTCTTTTTATAGTTAGATTGTACATGCTGAAATAAGCACAAGGCAAGCGACCCAAGTGTTCTTCTGAACATCCTTCTAGTTTTGCATCAATTGATTTCATAAGTTACCTTTACAGTCCGACTCAAGGGCAATTACTAGTGTTGCAAAAAATGTAAAAGTCATTATCCCTCATCTTACTTTGTAAACAACCTACGATTTATTTCCAGCTTCATACAGAGATGATATAGGCTTTGTGTCAAGCACTATTGTATAACATCTTGCCTTCACTTTTGCATTAAATCACCCGATGAACACAGCCGTTAATTAAAAGAGCTGATTTAAAATGTATGCTTTGTTAAAAAGTTGTACGAACTTGCTAACAAATTTATTTTTAAAAAATATAATTTTAGCCATGGCGGCCATCTTGACTACCTCCGTTTACATGTTCTAGTAAAGTGTGAAACAGAACCATATTTAATTTTCAGATGTTTAATGCAATAAATCAAAATATTTTGTTTGTTTTAGCTCTACTGATCAAAGATTAGCAGAGCTTATGCCGTGGTGCTGTGTCCGTCTGTCTGTCCGTCCGTTAACTTTTTTGTAGTGACTGATTTTAAATCCAAGATGGCCGCCAAAGCTAAAAATAGATTTTTAAAAAACAAATTGATATGGGACTTTTTCTAAAATGATCAGCATGACATGATGTTGGTGAGAGGTCCTTGTTGAAAATCATTTTAATTCGACGTTATACATCTCCGGCAGCGGTCATCTTTGTTTACAAGAGTTTTGTAGTAAAACCTTGTAGCGACTGCTCTTTGAAACTACTTATCAGATTTTCATGAAACTTCACAAGAATGTTGCACTTGATGTCTAGTTGATCCTGTCAAAAGTTCACGCCTGCCAAAAATGATAAAAATAGATTTAAAAACAGTTTGTAGCACCTACTTTTTGAAAACTATAAGTGACATTGATATGGGACTTTTTCTAAAATGATCAGCATGACCTGATTTTGGTCCTTGTCGAAAATCATTTGTATGCGTCATTAAACATGGCTGCCAGCGGCCATCATTATTTACATAGAGTTATATAGTAAAAATTTGTAGCGACTCCTCTGAAACTACTTGAAGGATTTTCATGAAACTTAACAGAAATATTGCTCTTGATGTTTAGTTGATCCTAGCAAAATTTCAGGTTGGCCGAAAAGTCAAGATGTCCGCCATGGCTAAAATTATATTTTTAAAAAACAAATTTGTAGCGACGACTTCTTGAAAACTATAAATGGTATTGAAAACGAGTGCGAAAATGAGCCAGATATATATCTTTTTTAACAACAGAAATGTTGCTCTTGATGTTTAGTTGATTCTAGCAAAATTTCAGGTTGGCCGGAAAGTCAAGATGGCCGCCATGGCTAAAATTATATTTTTTAAAAATAAATTTGTAGCGAAAACGCGAATACTTCTTGAAAACTATAAATGATATTGAAAAAGAGTACGACAATTGAGTCAGATATATAACTTTTTTCTAAAATGTCCAGCACGACATGATGTTGGTCCTTGTTAAAACATATTTTGATTCGACATTAAGCAAGGCAGCCAGCGGCCATATTTGTTTACATAGAGTTATATAATAAAACCTATCAGTAGAGCTTCAAGGTCATTGACCTCTGGTTGTTTTCCGTTTTCAGCGATATAAAAATTCATAATCCAAGCCTTCCTTCTCTTTGC
Source organism: Cyrtodaria siliqua (assembly GCA_037043455.1). NCBI lineage: Eukaryota > Metazoa > Mollusca > Bivalvia > Adapedonta > Hiatellidae > Cyrtodaria > Cyrtodaria siliqua. The sequence goes on from JAWPHD010014460.1 coordinate 51,493, forward strand.
CAGATGCTTTTTACAAGGCGGCACTCACAACAGGTTTATGACCCGGGATTCTTTACATTTTATTGCCCCCACCACCGAATGGTGAGGTGGCATATAGCGTTACCCATGTCCGTCCGTCCTTCCGTCCCGAAAAATGTGTGTGTCTATCTCCTCCCACACTTTTCAACCGATTGCTTTGAAACTTTACATGATAAGATGTGCATATCGTTTCGGCGTCAAAATCGACCCAGTATTACTGGAGTTATGGCCCCATTTTGTCATATTTTATGCGAAAATATCTTGTTTGTCTGTCTTCTCCCACACTTTTCAACCGATTACTTCGAAACTGTTGAGGATGCTTACGTATGATGACAAAATGAGCATATAGTTTCGGCATCAAAATCGACCTAGTGTTACCGGAATTATGGTCCCTTTTTGTCAACTTTTAAGTTAAAATATCTTGTGTCTCTTCCCACAGTGTTCCTGCATTTCTTTTTAAACTTTACAGGATGCTTACCTATAATATCAAAATGTGCCTATCGATTCGACGTCAAAATCGACCCAGTATTACCTTAGTTATTGCCCCTTTTTCATTGGGGGTATCCGTGTTTCATTATTTCTAACCATAGATAGTAAACTTAGTAAAGTAACTGATTACAAATAACTATCACCCTGTGTGGTTGCTGGGGTAGAATATAACCACTGCAAATTGTGTTTAAGCCGTAGTGGACCCCTCCAAACCCCCACGTCATGTTCATTTTGGCATTTTGTATCATGCTCATTCAAGGTCTTTATCATGCCACCGCGTATGGAAACGTTGCTTCATTGTAAATGAAGTGTCTACTAAAGATTTCGAAGCAACTCTACGGTACTTAGGTTATACTGTTCTAAGCCCATTTTCCATATTTTATTTTGATGTATAAAATTATAGAGAATGAGCCTTGCATATTCATTCCTGTTAGGCGCTATGTAACCTTAAATGTTTTGGAGTAAAGCAAAACTCAATTCAAATTCTACAAAAAAAAAAATCAATTAGAATAATATTAAATATAATATGCAGCATATCCACTCGAATGGAGATGTTCGATCACCGTAAAGACAATAATAGGAACAGTCGTATAAATTGCATTGTGGCGAAAGAAAATAACCAGGAAATATTGTATTTATGAGATTCCAACATCCAAAAATAGAAAATTTACCATTTCTCTCTAAACTTATGAATAATTATGGACAAAAATGACCTAAACATATAAATACGAGTAGATGTAATTTCGACATGGCCAATTTTTGAGTTTCTACGCAATGTATCTTGGCATAAGTCATTTCATGTAGCTGATTTCCATTTCAAGTAGTTTGTCATCAAACTCTGCATAAGTACGCGATTTTACTCGCTGGAAATGTAATAATAGAGTGCGGGTTTTGCGTAAGCTGTATTGTATCAACCGAGTAAACTCGATCATGAAAAATTGTAATAAGTAATCCGATATAGGCTTCACTGACCAATTGTAGATCATAATGTTAAATCAGACAACAGTTGCCCTTTTTGGCTTGTCGAAGTTTTTCTGCCTTTAATACAGACGAACCGTCACCACAAGGTATCTTGGAAAGACATTTCAGGATTGTTTTTCAGGTCATTTGGTAAAAGGTTAAGGTCACTGTTATAATAAATATGATTTTGGTTTCCATTCAATAACATTACTTTCCTTGACGGATTTAACAAAAACTTCACCTCATTGGAATTAAGCATGGGATTGTTATTCAGAAAGGTCAAGGTTAATAAAAGTACAAATTGCTTTTTGCTGGATAAATTCACTTTCTCTTAAGGAATTTAAGTAAACTTCACCACAAAGTGCGTCTCATGGCAAATAAACTCACGATTGTTATTTAGGTAGTTTTATTTTAAGTCACGGTCATTGTTGCTATAGGAAATTGGTATCCAATCAATATTTTAGTGTCCCTTGACGGATTTAACAAAACGGATTAAACAAAAGAAATCACCTCAATGGAATTTAACATGAGATTATTATTCAGGTCACTTGTCCAAAGGTTAAGATCACTGTTACTACAAATAAAAATTGGTTTCTGCTAAATAAATCCACCTTCCCATAACGAATTTTAACGAAACTTCACCACAAATTGCAGCTCATTTAAATGAACCTCAGGATTGTTATTTAGGTCATTTCATTTTAGAGCAAGGTCACTGTTAGTTCATGTAAAATTGGTTACTACTCAGTAAATTGATTTTCCCTTGCTGGGCTTTAAGGAAACTTCACCGCAATGTGTGGCTTGTGGAAAGGAAGCTTGGGATTGTTATTCAGGTTGTTTTATCAAAAGGTCAAGCCTCAAGGTCATTGTCACTATAAATAAAATAAATTGGTTTCCGCTCAGTAAAATTAGTTCCCATTGCTTGATTTTAAAAAGACTTAACCATGAAGCTACACCTCTTTTCGCTCAGTAACTAGTCTCCCTTGAGGGATTTAGCAAAACTTCACCACAAGGTGCGGCTCATCGATAACTAAGCATGCGATTGTTTATCGGGTCATTTATGCAAAGGTTAGTTACTTTATGCAAATGTCAAGGTAACTGTTCATACCATATTATCTTGATAGAGTTTATAACAAACAAACAAATTCTCAATAAGGCTGTCTGATGAAATTAGGCAGGATTGAGGAGAATCCATTGTGAAGATTGTGAAGATTTAGGAAAGGTGGAACTTCGCATTTGCTTTTTTACTGGGTTTCTTTTTAATGAAGTGTTGGAATTAATGTATAAGCATAACCTGCAGCTTCATCTGGCCGATTCAAATGCCATGCTTTAAGAGTTAAGATCAGTGCCCAGAATGGATGGTTATAATTATGTAAATATACAGTATACCTTGTAGGTTATTCGAAGTAAACTATGTTCAGTCTAACTTTAAGTTGGCTGATAAATTTTCTGTTCGCTCTGTGCTGTTGGGAACATCTCTGTAGTGTAAGGAATCATGATTTTCTTTCGAGAAAAGAGATCCAGGTTCGAGTCCTGGCGGGGAATCTGGCACACTTACTGAGCTTAACAAACTTCGTTCTGGGATAACTACAACTTTAAAATAAATACATATGATAAAATTGTTCATAACACAATTATACTAGTGTTGAAAAATCATTCAATAATATTTATATGCGCTTCCATAAAAGTGAAGCGGCCATATATACGGTGTATAGTGTTACCCTTGTCGTGAAATAACTAAATGTTTGTTACTGTATACAATACATTCATCCAAACTGGCGTTTTGAAATCAGACAAAACCAAAAGAAAAAGACAATAAAACTATAATGCTTTGAATCAACGTCATTGTTTTATTTATATAGTACTGAGGTCGGCAAACAGATTTTGTTACCTCCCCAATTTTGGAGATGTATCATTTGACTGATAATTTATCGATCAAATTCTTGCTAATTTGTCATGCTAATAATATCATCCTTTCACTGCCTTTCAAACATGTCCGTACTCCCCATGCTATAATACATGTATTATAAAGAAGGATAACAATATCGGACAGGGAAAGCAGCATTCAAGGACGACAGTCAACCACTAAACACAAAAACAAACACGCAAACAGACAAACGAAAAGGCAAAAGTAATAAAAAATGCAAACGACATCATAAACACAAAAGGGTTGACAATAGGGCTACCGCCTTGATACTGTCAGTGGCAAAGTAGGCCACTGGCGGTTTAAACCGGTTCTCGGGTGCACCAAACCTCACACTTACCCTACTGTCATCCATAGCTTTTCTTGTTTCACTAAAAATACTATTACTGTTCTGTGGATCAATGCTAACATCTTATCAGTAATGACATTATCCGGTCCAGAGAATATATTACAATCTTGCCTTTCAGAGAAACTGTTTGAGTAATATATAGATATACGTTCGTTAACCCAATTTTCTTTAATTTATCCTCTGTTACAAACTGAACTAGACAAGCGTAGAAGCGGCGTGTATAACTCAAGCGAAATTGACTGCTGTTTTAAATGGAATTCTGAAATAAACGTCGATGTGAAGTGGATAAGACATACACTATTGCAGTAATGCCACCCTATAAAATGTATAAATGACAAATCCACGTAAAATTTGATATAGTAGACTAGCAACTGTCTTATTTCCATTTGATACATGCCAGGATCTTGGTAATTTGTCCAGCAATAATGGTCGATTAAGGCTCTACTAGAAAGTGGAATGCGTTTCTCAGACCTGTCGGGGGAAATCAACAAACACGTGCAAAAAAAAACCCGGAAACCTATGTTCTAACATATCTAACTAAGCCAACCATTGAAACGGAAAGAGAATTACAATACAATCTATTTAAAAGCAAGTATATGTTATAAAGCTGAATAGGTCATAAAAGCAGGTAAAAATGTCGAACTGGAAATGTAGCATTCATCAGTACGTGGTCCTAGTATTAACTTGCATACCCACATCCAAACCCCTTCTCCAAAAAACGGGGTTGGCGAGGGTATGAAATAAAACCTTAATTTTGGCTGAAGAAGTTTGCATATTGTAAAATTAAAACATTTAATATGTATTTTAAACAGGCTATCGCATTTTTTTTTCAGTAAAAATGTTTTTAAACGCGTTTTATTGTGGAAGTATATCTTATAAAATCCTGCTAATATATTAATGGAATTAAGGCGGGACACGTAATGCAAAATGCAGTGGACCAAAATACGCATACAGAACAAACAACAATTACAACGATAACAAAGTATGCGAGAAATCACAAACATACAATTGCTGCAATAGGGTACTGCCTTAGAAAGGTCATTGCCATACAGGCGCGGTGGTTTAAACCCCCATTTACAATAGTTGGATTTGCCAAAAGGTGTGTGAAGCACTTTTATTACATTTTTATCGGTGAAGATTGGGATTTCTCAGTGAATGAATGAATGAATGAATGAATGGTGTTTTACGGCAAGTCGACCCATAAAATAGGTCATATTGTGCGCAATTCTCAGTGAAAGAATAATCAGAGAAAGAATAATCATAATCGCCTAAATATTAATAACTAACTCCGAACACTAAAAATAACTAAACACTGTGACGTTGAGTTATGACGTCAAAAAAGTGATGCTGACGTCGACGTCATCCTCCAAAAAAATTCAATAAAGCGAAAAATTCCGGTTAAAATTATGCATAAACTGATAAAAATGTAATAAATAGATTATTCTAACTGCTGTGTTCGATTATAGGGAAATCCTTCACTCGATGGTAGGCGTGTTTGTTTTTTCACTCACTCGCATACGCTCGTTCGCGAAAAGAAAAACACATCTACCATCTCGTGAAGGATTTCCTATTATCGATCACAGAAGTAACAGTCTCTATATAATTATATTAGATACTATACTACTACAGCAAAATTGTTGGCTTTCCCAATGGGTACGAACTGTGCACCTCTTCTCACAGATATGCATTGCTATGCACGGTATTTGTGTCGAGTCTTTCACTCAGGCAGATGTCATCCAAGGAAAAGAAATATAAAAAGATCGGACAGGGAAAGTAGCATTCAAGGAGGACAGTCAACCACAAAACACAGAAACAAACATGCAAACAGACAAACAAGAAGGCAAAAGCAATAATAAATGCAAACGACATCACAAACACAAAAGGGATTGACAATAGGGCTACCGCCTTGAACGATCAGTGGCGAAGTAGGCCACTGGGGTTTAAACCGTAGGGTAAAGCGTAAGCCTTTAATAACACCTTTCGGTATATGGGATGATATGTTGAATACTGAAGCATGTAATGCACGATAGCGTACTATATATTAATGTTTGTCCACTTTGGTATGAAATAAAAAAAATAAAAAAGTCTTTTATCTAACCGGTTCTCGGTACAGTTAGTGATTATCGATTATGATATGACGTTTGTCAATATTCAATGTCCTTAAAACAAAGGGTTAATTGTGACGTCATATGCTTCTAACACTGCCATTCATGTTTGTCTTTTTGCGTGTTTTGGGGTTTACTGTACTCTGTGGAAGATGCATTTCCTGTTCGACTTTTATACTTATTTTGAAACTGGCTGTCAGTCAGTTTGCCTCGTCAATATTAAATCTTTTTTTTTCTTAATTGTATTTAACTCCTGGTTTAGGGAAATTCTGAGAGATGCCGGCATTTATTGTAAATAGATGATTGTATTGTAGTGGTAGGTAATAAAAACTGTAGTATATCATAATGTGCATGACGATACAGTGACATGTTTGTTCTCTTTCTAATCAAAATGTAACGCAACTTAAGCTATATAATACACTAAATATAGAATGTCATTTTTTATGGAAAGTGATAAATTGTTTGTCAGAAAGAGATCAAATATCTGATCTGATTTCACTGTGTATTTCATTTGCTTGAGTTTGAGGTTCGGTGCCGACCTTGCGCTAGAGTTCTGGATTTCTCACGACAATAGTATTGCATTTTTACAGTACATTATTTCTAGATTTTAAATGATTTTTTTATTCTTTTTTAAATTCGTAAAAACAAAAGGGCTCATGTGTCTGTATTTCTTTAGGAACATAGGCAATATTTATTCATATTGAAGTTTAGATAGAAATAAGCAAATACTTCTAGGTCTTTATTTTTACATATAGATTTATCAATGACATTGCTCGAATTCTATGTCATAATGTCATTTCATATGTTGTGACCTGACCTTATATGTAATAACGTTGGATATAGTAACATTGTCATGTAATATTCAACGATAATATATAATGCGCCCAGTTCTTTTTTTTTTTTTTAACAGTGAAGCACCAACAGTGGGTGCGAACGCCGGATTGCGAATTCAACATTTTAACATCTAAATCAAAAGAGGGATATTCAGTAAAATACATGGAAAGAGTTATGTTCTTCGCATATAACAAAATTGTAATGACCATTGAACATGTGTGCCAAGATTCAAAGCTTCCGACAAATGAGGAAAAAACTAAAACTTTTAACCAAAAACGTTAACCAAAACGTCCCAAAACGAGTCGACTGAAGGATTGACAAACACACGGGACAGACAGACGGATATCGCTAACCATAAGCAATCCGGCTCAATATGGATATCGCTACGTACTCCTTAATTTAGTGATGACACAAACCACTGATGCCACATGCTAACAATAATCTTACACTCGTGTTTTATACTATCCTTGGATATACACTTTGTTCAACTTTTGCAGCTCACGCAACGTTAACTTGATTTCATATTCCACTAATCGTATGTCCAAGTTCATATCTTACAGTTTTCGTTACTATGTTATAAATTAATTTTTATTATATACCTATCCAATAATATATACATAGTACCTTCATTTCACTTACAATAGTAATACAACATACCGTATCACACTACAGGTTATCAGTATGCTACTAAAAATAGATTCAAGAAAATGTCAGATTGGAATGTTAGGTATTGCCCAGCTAGTATTACATTAAGAACAATGGTTGTTTTACATGGACATGTGAACTATCAGAATGTTTGTGCGTTGTGAACATTGTGGGTTTATTAATTAATTTAAGATTATGTCAGTTGGTAAAAACCAGATTTGGATGTGTAATGAACACATGTGTAGTTGTTGCAAGTGTAATGTATATGTTTCATCATGCGCGTGTAATGTACATGTTTTCATGTCTTTCTTCTGGTTCAGTTAATTTGTCTTTATATAATTTGGTTTTAGTTTTGTGTTTTTGATATATGTATTCTATTTTTATTGATTATGTAAAAGAGGTATATATAAAAGGATCATTACTATAGTAACTTGTTCTGAAGCTTGTATCCCCTCTCGTAGGTAAATGCAGCTCAGGATCACACTCTGGCATATACCTTCTCGGAGGTGATGCAAACTTCCAGAACTAGTTCCTATAGTAGTAACCCTATTATATACATGACAGATAGCAATTTCCTACAGGTTATAGTGGGTTAATTTGTCTTAACATTAGTTTTCAGATCAGCTGTACGCTATATCTACTGAATTTGTTTTCTTGATAAAGACCTTAGGCCTTAATATCGACAAATATAATTATAGAGAAGAGTTTATATAGCTATTTACCTCGTGTGTGTGTGTGTGTGTGTTTGTTGTGGTGTGGTGTGTTTGTGTTTTGTTGTTGTTGTTTTGGTGTGTTTTTGTGAGGGTTGTTTGTTTTGTGTTTGTTTTGTGTGTGTGTTTTTTTAATTAAAAATGACTCCGTTAAAACGATCACATTATTTACTGCTATGGGTCATTACACATAAAAACCTTTAATATATACAGAAACGAATATTTAGTATGTATTCTTCATGTATTGCATTAGCTATTTAAATTATATACAAAATAATATGCTGTTATCATTGATCGGAATTGGGAACGTGATGGGAATATATTGAAATACATAGTGTACCGTGAACTTGTTATGGAATATGGAGTAATGCGTTTAGCACAAAACATGTTTCTTATTTCGATATCATATATAAAGTCCGTTTATATTGTGATATGTGACATAGCATTGGATGGATGTTATGTTTGAGGGATAACCATACGAGTCCTCCCGATTGTAATACTTCCACCAGCCGATTTCGCTAAACTCAATATTTTAATTTAAAAACTTTGACAAGTAATTTATATGATTAAACTAATGTTATACTACAGTCTGCTGCTGACATTTAGCGGTCAGTGACAAACTAGGGACGCTGCTGGGGGTTTAAACCAAGGTATCAATACTGTTTAACATACTCTATCACATGCATTGGTTTATTTGTATAAGGAGTGCTTTTGAGCAGACTGTCTACTTTCCATTCTATAAACCATTCTGACACTCAGTAATTCCGTTCAGAATAGCGGCAATTGTGTCCTGTATATCTTGAGTATCGATCTAACATGAGCAACCCAATAAGTATGACACGGTCTGTGATATGTCGTACTTATTTGATGTGAAATAAATGTCTATTTACAAGTATAACTGACAATCTACAAACATAAAGTTTTGTAAGTTTAGCATTTTAAATTGACTCATGTCATGCTTTATACAAGAATACATAAAACTTCAAAATACGCATTTCAGGGTGGGGAAAACAACGTAACATACCGCCAAATCATCCAGAGTATGATGGATTGTTTTAGTTTGTATTGAAATACAACAATATACGTTCTGACAAAGCATTTAAACTGTTTAGTATGGCATTCATAAAACTGTTCTAAAACTGTTCTAATCCCATCCGACGCCACTATTATATTAATTTTGGAAATGGTAATTAATATCACGTGGCCATATCATCCTTTATTTATTTGTTAATAGTTTGCATAGTGCATTTCTCATTCTCTCATCATGACCTATTAGTGGTTCGACGTGCCGTAAACAACATTCAATCGTCTATGAAACCGCATAACTCTCTCATATTCAATTCCATGTAGCATTAGCATATGGTCCTCTATCAAGTTTGTTTGGGCGACATTGATATTTAAAGAAACATAAAGTCTTCTTTATTAACTGTGATGACTACAGTTCTAATGTTGGGCATGCATTACTCCAGCGAAGTAAACATAGTGATCGCTATAGAGCACTGAAATCTACACAATCCATAGTTAATAAGGTCAAGCACATCAACGCAACATATACGTATATTATCTTTGCTTGCATTATAGATTGTCGACTTGCGGTTTCAATTTTACGGTCCATAATTAACT